>PVIY010060955.1:0-11414 GCA_004026745.1 Myrmecophaga tridactyla | reverse complement strand
CCTTTGTTCATTAAGTATACACCATTGTTCACCAATCTACTTCTCCATCAGTGCATCCTTCAGCCACCTGCATTCATCGGGCATCATGTAGAGGGCCCAAAGTCCACAGTCCATCAGCATTCTCAATTTTAGATAATTTCATTGTTCCCAAGAGACAGAAAACCAATAAACACACCCTCACCAATAGGAGATCTAAACCTCCCCTTAACTCTTGTCCCTCCCCCCATTATTTACCTCTGCTGTTGCTGTGGTAGTGCTGATGGTTTCCTTTTGAACATAGCTCATAGTATGCAATAGCAGTTTTCTCCCTGTACCCTGGACTTAAACTCTCTTTATACAAGAATCATATCTTTGAAGTAATTCTTACAAGAACTCATCATATTTCTAGTGTGAGTCAGAGGGGCACATGTAGGTCTGTACAACCCCTTTCAATCTTGTTCATCTTCAGTATGGTCATATTACTTCTAGACCCACTAGAGAACCACCTTCACTCCTATCTATTCCCTAACATTGGAGCTCAACCTCATTAGCTAATGGTTCACGCATCTCTAGCTTCTATATATCTCTAAGTTCCCTGTATTCTATATTATAAGTCTCTGATTATACCTTTATTCTGGTTGTAAAAGTGGAATCATACAATATCTGTCCTTTTGTGTCAGGCTAATTTCACTCAGCATTATGTCCTCAAGGCTCACCCATCTTGTTGTGTACTTCAGGATGTAATTTTGTCTTACTGCTGCGTAATATTGCATCATATGTATACACCACATTTTGTTGATCCACTCGTCTGCTGATGGGCATTTGGTTTGTTTCCATCTTTTGAATATTGTGAATAGTGCTGCTATGAACATCAGAGTTTCAGATGTCTGTTTGTGCCATTGCTTTCATCTCTTCTGGGTATATACCAAGTAGTGCTATTGCTGGGTCATAGGGCATCTCAATTATTTTGTTTCCTAAGGAACTGCCCAAGAGTCTTCCGTAGTGGCTGCACCATTGTACATTCCCACCAGCAGTGCATAAGTGTCCCAGTTTCTCCACATCCTCTCCAACATTTATAGTTTCCTGTTTGTTTAATAGCAGCAATCCTTATAGGTGTGAGGTAGTATCCCATTGTAGTCTTGATCTGCTTTCCTTTATAGCCAGTGAAATGAGCAGCTCTTCATGTGCTTTGAGCCATCTGTATTTGCTCTTCAGAAAAATACCTTTTCATATCTTTAGCCCATTTTATAATTGGAGATCAAGGTCTGTCTCACAGTGCGTCCCCAGACCTATTCTGCTATTAACCCAGTTCCACAACGCGCAATTGGAATTGACATATTCAGCAACAAGCAGAATCCCCACATTGGTTCCCTGACTTGTGGAGTGAGGGCTGTTATGGTAGGAAAGCTAGGTGGAAGCCACTAGAACTGCTCTTACCTAGCAAAATAGTAAATCACGAGCAATACCGGATTCCTGGAGGGATTGCAGAGATTACTGCCACTCTTAAGGACTTGAAGGATGCAGGGGTGGTGATTCCTAACCTGTCCCCATTCGACTCTCCTATTTACCCTGTGCAGAAAACAGATGGGATTTAGAACATGACAGTGGATTATTGTAAATTTAACCAATAAATTGTCTCCAATTGCAACTGCTGTTCCAGATGTGGTATCATTGCTTAAGAAAATCACCCTATCCCCTTGTACCTAGTATGCAAATATTGATCTGACAAATGCTATTTTCTCAATAGGTATTAGGAAGGACCACCAGAAACAGTTTGCTTTCAGCTGACACAGCTAGAAATATACCTCACTGCCCTATCTCAGTGGTATATCAACTCTACAGCCCTATATCATAATCTTGTCTGTAGGAAAATTGGTTGTTTCTCCCTCCCACAAGCCATCACACTGATTCATTATATTGATGATATCGTGTTGATTGAAACTAGTGAGAAAGAAGTAGCAACTGCTCTAGACTTGTCGGCAAGGCATTTGCTTGTCAGAGAATGAGAAGTAAATTCAATAAAAATACAGGGGCCTTTCATCTTAGTGAAATTTCTAATTGTCAAGTGGTGTAGGGCATGTTGGGATATCACTTCTAAAGTGAAGGCCAAGCTGTTGCATTTGGCCCCTCCTATGATCAAAAAGAGGTACAATGTTAGATGATCTCTTTGGATTTTGGAGACAACATATTCCCCATTTAGGTCTGCTCCTCTGTCCCATTTACCAAATGACCAGAAAAGCTGATGGTTTTGAGTGGTGACTTGAACAAGAGGCAGCTTTGTAACAGGTCCAGACTATTGTACAAGCTGCTCTGGCACTTGAACCATTAGGTCTAGCAGATGCAATTGTGCTGGAAGTGTCAGTGGCCAGTAGAGATGCTGTCTTGAGTGTTTGGCAGGCTCCTGAAGGAAAATCACAAAGGAGACCCTTAGGATTTTGGAGCAAGGCCTTACCATCTTCTGCAGATAAATACTCCTTTTAAGAAACACCTTTTGGCCTGCTACTGGGCCTAAGTAGAGACTTAGTAGAGCTCCTTTACCACAGGCCACCAAGTTACCATGTGACTTGAGTTGCCTGTCATTGGCTGGGTATTGTCTGACCCACCAAGCCATAAAATTGGGCATGCACAGCAGCACTCAGTCATAAAGTGGAAATGGTATGTACGACATATGGCTCTAGCAGGTCCTGAAGGCACAAGTAAGTTACATAAGGAAGTGGCCCAAATGCCCAAGGCCCCCACTTCTGCCACATTACCTTCTCTTTCCCAGCCCAGAGCTATGGCCTCTTGGGGGAATTCCTTACTGTCAGTTGGCTGGAGAAGAGAAAACTCAGGCCTGGTTTACAGATGGACCTGCGTGATATATAGGCACAGCCTGAAAATGGACAGCAGCGGCACTGCAGCCCCTTTATGGGATGTCCCTGAAGGACACTGTGAGGGGAAATCTTCCCTTTGGGGGGAACTTTGGGCTGTGCACCTGATTGTATATTTTGCTTGGAAGGAGAACTGACAGGAGGTGCGTTTGTGTACTGACTCATGGGCTGTTGCTAATGGTTTGGCTGGGTGGTCAGGGACTTTGAAGGAGCATGATTGGAAGATTGGGACAGAGTAGTTTGGGGAAGTGGTATGTGGTTAGGCCTTTCTGAGTGGGCTAAAAACAGGAAGATATTTGTCTCTCATGTGATTGTATACCAGAGGGTGACTACAGCAGAGGGAGATTTTAATAATCAGTGATAAAATGACCTGTTCTGTAGAGATAAGTCAGCCCTTTCCCCCAGCCACTCCTGTTATTGCACAACTGGCTAATGAAAAAAGTGGTCCTGGTAATAGGGATGTTTGTTATGCATGGGCTCAGCCACAGGCTTTCCATTCACAAAGGTCCACCTGTCTACAGCCACTGCTGAGTGCCCAATTTGCCCAGCAACTGAGACCCAGCCATCTCTATGGCACCACTCCCCGAGGTGATCAGCCTGCTGTGTGGTGGAGGGTTGAGTACATTGGACCACTTCCATCAGGGGAGGGGCAGCACTTTTTTCTAATTGAAATAGACCCATACTCTGGATGTGGGTTTGCCTCCCTTCATGCAATATTTCTGCCAAAACTACCATCCATGGACATAGAAAATGCCTTATCTACCATCATGGTATTCCACAGAGCCATGGCTTCTGACCAAGGAACCCAACTGAAGGGCAGGAATGGGCACATGCTCATGGAATTCTCTGGTCCTACCATGTTCTCCATCATCCTGAAGGATATAGATTGATAGAACTGTGAAATGGCCTTTTGAAGACCCTATTATGACACCAACTAGGTGGCAATACCTTGCTGGGCTGGGGCAGAATTCTCCAGGAGGCTGTGTATGCTGTGAATCAGCATTCATTCTATGGTATTGTTTCTTCCATAGCCACAATTCATGGATGGGAATGAAGGGGTGGACATTGGAGTGGCACCACTCACTATCACCCCTACTGATCCACTAGGAAAATTTTTGCTTCCTGTCACTGCAATCTTGAGCTCTGCTGCTCTATGAGTCTTAGTTCCAGAAGGGGGACACAACAATGATTCCATTTAACTGGAAGCTAAGACTGCCACCTGGGTGCCTTGGACTTCTCATGTCCCTGAATCAACAGTTAAAGAAGGGGATTACTTTTTTCACTGGGGTGATTGACCTTATCATGGGGAAATAGGATTGCAACCTCACAATGGAGGTAAAGAAGAGATCCTGGAATACAGGAGAATGCCTAGAATGTCTCTTAGTGCTACCGTGCCCTGTGAATAAAGTCAATAGAAAACTGCAACCACCCAATCCAGGCAGGACCACCAATGGGCCAGAAATTTCAGGAATGAAGGTTTGGTTCACCCCCCCAGACAGAGAACCATGGCCAGCTGAAGTGCTGCCTGAGGCTAGCAGGGAACGTGGAATTGGTAGTGGAAGAAGGTAATGATGAATATAAATTACAATCATGTGACCGGTTACAGAAACGAGAACTATAATGGTGTGGATATTTCTTCCCTGCTTTGTAATGAATATGTTTGTGCTCATACATAAAGCAAATGTCTTGGTTCTCCTCTCTAACTTATGCCCTTTACCATGTGACATAAGTTGTATTGTTCATGTTACAGTATTTAAGTAATATGATAGCAAGTTTAAGAATGAATATCACCCAAGGACTTGCACCCTATTCTGGAAAGATTTAGTACATTTTCAGTGGTATGCAGGACAGTTGAGTATTAGTAGGTGAAAAGAAAAGTGTCTGTATTGTTTTCTATTTAGAGATCAGGTATGGAATTAAGGAGATGTTTGTAGCTGCCAAGTTGACAAAGGGTGGACTGTGATGCTTAGGTTCATGTGTCAGCTTGGCCAGGAAATGGTGTCTCATTGTCTGACCAAGCAAGGAATGACCTGTTGTTTATGAGGATATTTCATGGACTTAAGTCAAAATTGTGTTGATTGCATCCATGGTGAATACATTTGCAGTCAGCTAAGGGGAATATCTTCTGGAATGACTGCTGCTTAATCACATCACCTGAAAGTTTTTAAGGAAAATTCAGAAGACAGAATCAGTTTTTCCACTTTAGCCAGCCAGTGTCTCCTGGGAAGTTTATTGGCAGCTTCATTGGAACTGCCAGCTCATGATCTGCCCTACAAATTTTTGACTCTTTGATCCCCATAGGTGCATGAGACACTTTTATAAATCTCATATTTACAGATATCTCCTGTTGGTTCTGTTTTCCTGAGAACCCTAACTAATACAGGTTCCCACTATCTTTTTTTTAATGGAAATGAATTTTTCAGTTAAGCTTAGCATAAAATATCAGGGGAAGGGTTTACAATTAAAATTTTTTTAAAGGTTTTACACCTAACTGTATTTCCTTCTCTTGAGTTCCAGCATATGGATATGTTTGCTGTGGATATAATTTTTCTGTGAGACTTGAATATTGCCTACTTGCAGTAAAAATTATTTTCACTTTGCGGTAATAAATAAAAATATATTCTATTGCTGCCTTAGAGTATTTAATTATCTGTATTCTCTCCTTTAAAGGAGCAAAGATCCATTTATATTATAAGCAAGTTATCTCCACAGGTAAAATTCATGGCTACTAGAGCTGCTAACACATTTGGCCTGGCTAGGATTTTTCCTTTTCAAGTAATATTCATGATATGTTAAAAGCTAGAGATTATTGCTTTTTTTTCTTCATGGATTGGAAAATGTGACAGTATTTAAATGTTAGGGTCTAAAAGACATTTAACTGAAATGTTGTGGTACTTATATTTTTATTATTTATTATATTATTATTTAATATATTATTACATTTATCTATTTATATTGTTTCCCTCTTTCGTATATCTTACAAAGAAATATCAGAGACCGAGAACCTGCTTTGATGAGGTGAGGTGAACTCTAGTTGTGGAAGGCTACAGGGTAAGAATTTTTTCAATGTAGACTTTTTTTGTGTTTCTTTTTTATTTTTTATTGTATAATATAACATGTAGACAAAGCAAAGAAAGAAAAACAATAGTTTTCAAAGCACTCTTCAACAAGTAGTCACAAGATAGATCCCAGAGTTTGTCATGGCCTGCCACACCATCATCTCAGATTTTTCCTTCTAGCTGCTCCAGAATATAGGAGGCTAGAAGGAATATGTATCTATTTTTTTATCACCACTTTTTTCTTTTTTTGTGAAAAATAACATATATACAAAAAAGCAATGAATTTCAAACACCACAGTTAGTTGAAGAACAGATTTCAGAGTTTGGTATGGGTTACAATTCCACATTTTTTAGGTTTTTATGTCTAGCTGTTCTAAGATGCTGGAGACTAAAAGAAATATCAGTATAGTGATTCAGCAATCATACTTGTTTGTTAAACCCTAACTTCTCTGTATAGCTCCACTGTCACCTTTGATCTTTCTCCCACTCTTTAGGGGTATTTGGGCTATGCCGTTCCTAACTTTTTCATGTTGAAAGGGGCTGTCAGTAATTATGGGTGGGAAGATGGAACTGGCTGATGTTCTGAAGAGGCTGACCCTTCTAGGTTTCAGGACTTATCTGGTGCAGGGACCCATCTGGAGTTTGAAGGTGTCTGGAGAGTTCCTAGTGCATGGAACCTATGTAGAATCTTATATATTGCCTTAGGTGTTCTTTAGGATTGGCTGGAATGGTTTTGGTTGGGGTTTGGCAAGTTATGAGGTAGCGGTGTCTAATGAAGTTTGCATAAGAGTGACCTCCAGAGTAGCCTCTTGACTCTATTTGAGCTCTCTCAGCCACTGATACCTTATTTGTTACACTTCTTTTCCCCCTTTTGGTCAGGATGGCATTGTGGATCCTACAGTGCCAGGGCACCAATTCTCTTTTGAATAAAGACCATAGGGCTTACAAATGTCTTCAGACCCTGAATGCTGCTTTCCGCTGTTCTTAGCAGTCCTGCCCAACCCAAATATCTGCAGTCCATTCTGCCCTCAGTTGCTGAATAGTACAGTCTGTTATTGCTGGGATTTTGTAGATTTTCCCATTAAACCATTTTATATCCTCAGCACATTTCCTAAGACTTTGCCCAGCTAAATCCTTAAGGTTTCAGCAAACATACCTGTTATTTCCAGGAAGATTATCTCACCTCATCTAAAAAATCCTTCAATATTATGTTCAGAGTTAACATTGTCATTTCTACTTTAAGTTTTCCCTTGTAAACTCAACTTAAACTCAACAGGGCAGGTGATGCTTTTATTTTTCTGTGTATTTCCATTCACTGATAAAGCCCTGGCTCGAAGTGATCATGACTTCTCTTAAGAATGTTGCCTAATACAACTGTGTGATGATATTGTGAGCTACTGAATTTTTTATGAATTTTTTCTGTTTACTTATTATTTCTTTTTCTGAATTGATACAAATGTTCTAAGGAATGATCATGATGATGAATATGCAACTATGTGATGATATTATGATTTACGGATTATATGTGTAGAATGGAAAGATCATATGGTAATAATGTTTGTGTTTCTATGTTGGTATATTTAATGACAAAAAACCTCCGCAAATTTTTTTTTGCACCAAATAAATATCTCTTCCTTTGGTCTCACAAAAATTAAGAAGAAAAGAAAAGAATGTTGCCTAATGGCCAGGCATGAAAGACAAAGGGTAATATTGAAAATATGACTACTTTAGAAAATAGAATACATAATTAGCTAAAACACCTATTTGTAAAAAATTGCACTGAAAGTTTTTTTTTAAACCACGAATTTTTATTAGTAAATATTATCAATAAGGCAAGGTGTGTTTCAAGGAATCAGTCCGTGTTATCAGGGTTATCTAATTTGGGGGGCAGGCACAATTCCTTATGGTGTTATTTAAATCCCATTTCATTTCTGTAAGGTTGTTAGATATGTCACCACTTCTGCATTAACCTTAGTGAACTGATTCTTCTCTCCTTTATTCTTAGCCAGGCTATAGGATGTTCAGTTTTGTTGATCTTTTCAAATGACCAGTTTTTCGTTCTGCCGGTTCTGTTGTTTTTCTGTTCTCTGATTCATCTCTGCTCTAATCTTGATTTTCTTCCTTCTGTCAGTGTTGGGTTTAGTTTGCACTTCTTTTTGTATTTCCTTAAAATGTAAAATTCTGTTATTGATCTCCCCAAAGTTCCCCAAGGTTGCAATTCTCACTCCAGCATTTGGAGAGAAGCACTGCATAAACCGTTAGGGAAAGTGGGACTGCTGCTTTGATGAAGTCTTGGCGATAGTTGACTCTCAGTCTTTGAAATCGAATGGAATTTGTGCTGCTGGTTTTCAGAACTGTTTGGGTCTAGTGACCCCTGTGTTCCTTCCAGTTTCTCCCGATGGAAATGGTAATATTTATCCTATGACTATCCCTCCTTTATATTTTGGCAGCAGAGAACTTGTTAGGAGTTTCACAGACCAGCAATCAGAGGAGACGTTTTTCCTTACAGCAGCCCATGCCTGTCCCTGACTTGATGAGAACTGGTACTGTTCTCCACGGTTATGCCTGTCCTCAGCGGAGGTGCAGCTTATGGGAAACTGGTACCCTGGCTAGGTAACATTGTGGTCTCAGCTGAGTATATCTGTGACCAGGCTGACCCTTATGTAAAGAGGTGCATTGGGTTACGTGCCTTCCACTTGAAAGTGGATGGGGTCTGTTACTGTTGTGACGAACAGAAGAAAAAGCAAGATTCACAATGCTGGTTCATAGCCCAGAAGGTAAGAAACGGGCATGTTCCATTTCATGTCTCTTGGATCACTCTTTTGGGATTCCTGGGCCACATGTAAGGAGTCTGAGCATCCTGAGACCACAGTGCTGCAGTGGCCATTGACAGATGTCTGGTTGAAAGGACCAGCAAAGGCCACCCTTCCAATCATCCCTCCCTAGGCCCCAGGCATGTGAGTGAAGCCATCTGTGCTTATAAATCCTGACCAGTATGTGGAAATGATGTATCAGATAAAGGTCGTGTATCCTGAATATGTAAAGAGATTGTTCAACTCAACAACAAAAAGACCGAGACAACCCAATTACGGAATGGACAAAAGACATGAGCAGACACTTCTCAGAAGAGGAAATACAGGTGGCCAAAAGGCGCATGAGAAGATGCTCCACTTCCCTGACTATCAGGGAATTGCAATCAAAACCACAATGAGATATCATCTGACACTCACCAGAATGGCCATTATCAATAAAACAGAAAACAGCACGGGCTGGAGAGGATGTGGAGGTAGAGCACACTTATCCACTGTTGGTGGGACGTCGAATGGTACAGCTGCTGTGGAAGACAGTTTGGCGGTTCCTCAGGAAGCTAAGTATAGAATCGCCATTTGACCCGAAAATACCATTGCTAGGTATCTACTCAGAGGACATGAGGACAAGGACACAAATGGACCCTTGCACATCAGTGTTTATAATGGCATTACTTACAGTTGCCAAGAGATGGAAACAGCCAAAATGTCCAGCAACAGGCAAGTGGCTAAACAAGCTGTGGCAGAAACTTACGATGGAATATTATGCAACCCTAAGACGGAATAAAGCTATGACGTATGTAACAACATGGATGGACCTTAAGGACATTAAACTGAGTGGGATTAGCCAGAAACAAAAGGACAATTACTGTATGGTTTCACTGAAATGAACTGACGTTAGTGAATGAACTAGGATAATTTAAGTTAGTCACAGAGACCATCAGGAGGTAGAAATAGGGTAAATGTTGGGTAATTGGAGCTGAAGGGATACAGACTGTGCAACAGGACTGATTGTAAAAATTCAGAAATGGATAGCACAATTCTACCTGAGTGTAATGCGATAATGTTAGAACACTGAATGCAGCTAAATGTGAGAATGATAGAGGCAGGAGGCCTGCAGGCACAAATGAAATCAGAAGGAAAGATAGACACTAAAGTCTGAGATGGTACAGTCTAGGAATGCCTGGAGTGTACAATGATAGTGACTAAATGTACAAATTAAAAAATGTTTTTGCATGAGGAAGAACAAAGGAATGTCAGTACTGCAGGGTGTTCAAAGTGGATGGTAATGAATATTTTAAAACTTTAACTTCTGTGTGAGACTAAAGCAAAAAATGTTTGGTACAAAATTTTATGTTTACTAGTGCATTTCCTAATATGACATATGTGGAGAGCATAATTGAACACCATAGTACATGGAACCTTAATGTTTGGTACAAAATTTTATGTTTACTAGTGCATTTCCTAATATGACATATGTGGAGAGCATAATTGAACACCATAGTACATGGAACCTTGAGAAGGGCATGAGAGGTTCGTGCAGAGGGATGCCCCAATAAATCCCAGAGTGATTTGAACAGGGAATATAAAAGTATTTGCAAAGTCCCCTTGGGGGCATGGTGAGAAAGGGGGAAAATTCAACTTCCCCCAGTGGAACACTCCTGGGTAGTCCCACAAGCACGACAAAGACAAACACAGCCATAGGCTGAAACCTTGATCTTGGGGTTTGTTCTTATGAAACTTGACCCCGCAAAGGATAGGCTAAGCCTACTTCAAATTAGGCCTAAGAGTCACCCCCAAGAGAACCTCTTCTGTTGCTCAGACGTGGCCTCTTTCTCTCAGCCAACACGACAAGCAAGCTCACAGCCCACCCCCTGTCTTCGTGGGACATGACTTCCAGGGATCTGGGCCTTCCTGGCAATGTGGGACAGAAATCCTAGAATGAGCTGGGACTCAGCATCAAGGTTATGAGAAAACCTTCTCCACCAAAAAGGGGAAGAGTGAAACAAGGCAAAATAAAGTGTCAATGGATGAGAAATTCCAGACAGAGTCGAGAGGTTATCCTGGAGGTTATTCTTACGCATTACATAGATATCACCTTTTTAGTTAAGGTGTAATGGAGAGAGGCTGGAGGGAACTGCCTGAAAGTGTAGAGCTGCGTTCCAGCCGCCATGTTTCTTGAAAACGATTGTATGGTGATAACAGTGTTCACAGAGTGACTGTGTGATTGTGAAAACCTTATGTCTGATGCTCCTTTTATCTGCCTTATCGAGAGATGAGTAAAACAGATGGATGTAACATAAATAATGAATAGGGGGAACAAATGTTAAAATAAATTTAGTAGATTGAAATGCTGTTGATCAATGAAAGGGAGGAGTAAGTGGTATGTTGTATATGAATGATTTTCTGTTTTCTTTTTTTCTTTTTCTGAATTGATACAAATGTTCTAAGAAATGATCATGATGATGAATATGCAGCTATGTGATGATATTGTGAATTACAGATTATATATGTAGAATGGAATGATCATATAGTAAGAATGTTTGTGTTTGTATGTTGGTATGTTTAATGAGGAAAAAAAACCCAAAATTGTTTTTGCACCAAATAAATATCTCTTCCTTTGGTCTCACAAAAAAAGAGAAAAAAAAAATACAAAGGAACGTTGCCTAATGGCCAGGCTAGAAAGTCAAAGGGTATTA
>PVIY010060954.1:0-11415 GCA_004026745.1 Myrmecophaga tridactyla | reverse complement strand
GGAATATAGAAGAGACAGTTATTAATCCCACTAGAAGAATGCTATAGAGAAATCAAGTGTTGAAGGATGCCAACCTGGCATTGACTAAGAGAAGCAAGGATATTACAATAAAGGAAATGGAAGTGTGAAGAAGTGTTGAGTGTTTAGGGAATGCAGCATGGTTTAGGATTTGGTTTAGGGCAGGGATGGTGAACATAGCCTGTATGCTGCAATCTCCCCATCCCATGTCCATGGTAGACGTTGTTAATCTCACAGAGAATTACTTCTTACTGAGATTGAACAGAACCTTTGAATCATGTTCAAAATAGCACTCTAGGCAGTTTCTAAGAGGGAAAACTTATTTGTTATCCTGGGAATAAGGAGAACGAGTGGTCATGAAGAAAAATGAGGCTGGGGAGTTAGGGAAAGCCTGGGGTATAAAGAGGCTTCTGTTAATGAGGCCTGGGAGAAACTCCATTTGAAGATCTCCAGGCTCCTCTGCTTTGGCACTAATTAGCCACTGAGGGAAGTTCTTTGTGGTTTAATTAAGTGGCGTCTGTGATTAAAAGTTTGACTGTGATTAGGAACTAGGCATGGCAATATCTCAGTGGAGCAATTTCTTCACTGGAAACACAGCACTTCAGTGTCTCCAACTTGAAGTAGTGGAGGGATAGAGCCTCTTTCCTCAGTCCCATCTGCCCCACTTTCCACAGATAAGCAGGACCTACCTGGGTCTGGTCTGAAATTCCACCTAGAATTGAGGCACCAAGTTGAGGGTGGGTCTTGCATGCCACAGTGGTCCCTACTAATTTCATCTGTATTGAAAGAGGCTTAAAAGTATAAAATGGGATTGGCAAAATCCCTGAGGCAGGAGTGTGCCTAAGAATAAGAGGAGGGCTCTGCTGGACTGAATTCACGAGGAGAGGTAGGAGATGAGGTCAGAGAGGTCACTGGAGGCCTGTTCATGTAGTGCCTTGTAGATCATTGTAAGGATTTTGGCTTTAATTCTGAGTCAAATTTAGGAATATTTTCTTGTCATGTGTTTTGATCTTATTTAATAAATCTTTCCCTAGCCCAAGGTCTAAAATATAAACATCTTTATTTTCTACTAGAGTTTTGTTTTTTTAAAATCAGGTTTCCTCTCAGTCAGCAGAGAATTTATAGCAGAGAATTTTGCCTGTAAGGTATGTGGGAAAGTCTTTAGCTACAAATCAAACCTCATTGAGCATGAACATTTTCATACTAGAAAGAAACCTTTTGAATGTAGTAAATGTGGAAAAGCCTTCAGCCAAAAGTCGTATGTCATTAAACATCAAAACACTCATACTAGAGAGAAACTTTTTGAATGCAATGAATGTGGAAAATCCTTCAGCCAGAAGGAAAACCTCCTTACCCATCAGAAGAGTCACATTGGTGAGAAACCAGTTGAGTGTAAGGACTATGGAAAAGCTTTCATACAGAAGTCAGACCTCATCAGACACTAGGGAACCTATGGGAGAGAAGCCCCTTGTATGTAATGAATGTGGGAAAACCTTCAGTAGCAAATCAAACCTTTACTGAGCATGAGAAAATTTCTATTGGAGAGAAACCCTTTAAATGTAATGAATGTGGCACAGCTTTTGGCCAGAAGATGTGCATTATAAAACATAAAAGCATTCACACTGGAGAGAAACCCTTTTAATGTAATGAATGTGGAAAAGCTTTCTCTCAAAGCTCATCTCTTTCTGTGCATGTGAGAAGCCATACAGGTGAGAAAACCTATGGTTGTAATGAATGTGGGAAAGCCTTCTCTCAGTTTTCAACTCTTATACATTTGAGAATACACACAGGTAAGCAGCCTTTTCAGTGTAGTGAATGTGGGAAAGCTTTCAGTCAGAAGTCACACCACATTAGACACTAGAAAATTCATACTCATTAAAAACCATAAGAATACTCTGAAGATGTGAAATTTTTCATCAGGAATTTACATCTCAAAGCACACCAGAAGTAATTGCTCTAAAGCAGAGCACCATGGATGAAGGAAACAAAAACAGAAAACTTATGGGATACCAGAGGTTATATAGTGACAAGAAGGACATCCATATGATACAAAGCCTGTGAAATAACAAAAACCTACTCCAAACAGTGAAGGCAATGTTCAAACATTCCCACTAAAATTGGGGACAAGATCATCATTGCTATCAGCATAGAACTGGAGATCTTAACCAATATTTATATATATAAAGTTGTACAAAAGTACAAAAATAAGAAACAAAAGACAATACTAGATATCATATACAAATAATATAAAACTCTTGTGGTATTGATGCAGCAGAAGTGAGCCCAGAAACAAACTCATGCACTTAATAGAATTTGGAATATGATAGAAATGGCATCAAGAAGTGATGAAGTAATGGAACTATTTAGAAAATAGTTTGAAGGTAATTTGTTGTCCAAGGAGGGGACAAACTATATTCAAAAATAAAATGCAAAGGGGTTAAAAACAGAAATATGAAAAAGCTATATTCTTAAATCATCTTGAGAATAAAAGAGTATTTCTTAAAACAAATTTTAAAAATACCTAGCAAATCTTCTCTGTGTATGTATACTCAGGAAATTTGTACCAGGAAGATATTTACTGTGGCATGATTTGTCATAGTCAAAAATTTAAGACAATTTAAATGCCTTTCAGGAATGAAATGGAAAATTCTTATGGTGGAATACTATATCTGCAAAATGCAACATAGTAGACATGCATTAGCAGAGAAAGATCTAAAAAAATCATGTTAGAAGGAAGAATCAAGTTGCACAGTGATGCACATAGTACAATGAAATTTTTGTAAATTTGAATAAAGACTTCCCTCATAAAATTCAGTAGTATATATTTGCAATGGATGTATATTATATGTAAATATTTCTGAAATTGATGGGAAGGATCCAGATCAAACTCTTGATAGTGATTGCCTGTGAAGAGTCGGGGAGAGAAGGGAATGAAGGTGGGAAATGGGGTGGGGACTGGTAAAAGGAGATTGAAGCTTTACATATAAATAACCATTTCTCTTAAAAAAAGACTGCAAGTACATATAACAAGATACTGGTTAATTTTAGATTGTGGTGTGTGGAAATCTTGTCTTATTTTTTGTACTTTTCTTTATTTTTTAAATTTCTCAATAATAGGGATAGGGATGGGAAAGCTGTACTTTTAGAAACAGTATCATAATGGATTCATTCCAATTAAATACTTAGCTTTTTATAGAAAATATTTCTAAAGTTTTATCAATGGCAAGTGGATGGATTTGTTCTTTGTGTAATGAAATGATCTATTTTATTAAAATTAAAATGACAACATAAAAAATCAGGTTTCCTGAAGTATAAACTACATATGATAAAATTTGTTGTTTTTAACTATTCTGTTTGTTGAATTTTGACTATTGTGTGCTGTTACGTGACAACCAAAATCAAGATATATTTCCATCACCCCCCACCCTCCACCAATCCCTCTTCCCTTTCTGTAGTCATTCCCCACCCCCCACTCCCAGACTTAGGCAAACACCCATCTGATTTCCTGTTTCATTTTCCTGGATGCCATGTCAAGGGACTCATACAGCAGTAGCCTATTTTGTCCAGTTTCTTTCATTTAGCATACTGCTTTTGAGAGTCATTCATGTTTTTGCATATATGCAGTAGTTCATTCTTTTTATTGCTGAATAATATTTCATGTATGGATGAATATAATTTGTATACCCATACATCAGCTGATGGACAGTTTTGGCTACTGTGAATAAAACTGCTATAAATGTAGCTGTACAGTGCTTCACATGAACATGTGTTTTCATTTCTCTTGGGTAAATAACTAAGAGTGGGACTTCTCAGTCATGTAGTAGTTATATATTAAACTCTTTTAACAAACTACCAAACTGTTTTCCAAAATGGCTGTTCTATTTTGCAGTGCATAAGGTTTCCAGATGCTTTCCTCATCGCCTCTTGATATTGTCAGTCCTTTCAATTTTAGCCACAATAGTGGATGTTTAGTGGTATTTCATTGAAATTTAAATTAGAATTTCCCTAATGATTAATGATGCTGAACATCTTGTTATATGCTTAGTTACCATCTTTATATTGTCTTTGCTCAGTTCTGTTAAAATATTTTACCCATTATTTAATTGGGTTATTTGTCTTCTTATTATTGGTTTTGAGAGTTTAAAAAAAATCTATTATGCGTAAAAGCTCTTTATCAGATATGTTCTTTGCAAACATTTTCTTCCAGCCTGAGACTTGTCTTTACTTTATCTCTTATTTTTCTTTTTATGAATGTGCATTAGTTCTTTAATTAATACAACAAAACTTTTATATAATGTTGTTTTTAACAATTTTTGAATCATACACACCGGAATGATTTAGGTACAAAATAAACCCTAAAATTTCAGAGTATAGGTAGTTGTCCCAAAGTAATGCAGGGAGGAAGTTATCAAGACAAAATTAGTCCAATATTGTCTGACTTCTATCAAGTCTCTTTAGGCCATAGTGAGCAGCAGAAGCCTTGTTAGTTGGATGAAAATGTAAAATGAGCCTAGATCACTACTGGAAAATGCAAGTTGTGAAATGTAAACATACAACTAGAAATTTCAATACATTGCTATCTTTTTATTTTTTGTCAGTCTCTAACATTTTTCTTTGCTTTACTTTTTTATTTTTAATTTTTTAAAGTTTTTTTTAATTGTGAAATATAACATATACAAAAAAAGCAAAAAGTTGTCAAGTACAATTTAACAAGTAGCTATAGAGTAGATTTTAAAGTTTGGTATGGATTACAGTTCCACAATTTTCACTTTTTCTTCTAGGTGCTCCAAGACATTGGAAACTACAAGAATTATTAATATAATGATTCAGAAGTCGTACTCAATTTGTTAAATCCTATCTTCTCTGTTATAGAACTCCTTCTCTTTGTTTTCTTTTAACAGTACATTTTAAATAGCAGATATTTTTAATTCTGCAGAAGTTGAATTAAAAAATTTTAATTCTGGTTTGTGCTTCTTGTTTCTTAGCTAAGAAATCTCTTCCTATCCCAATGTTACAGAGCTTTTATCTTATTTTTTTTCGAGAAGTATAATAGTTTTAGTTCTAACATTTAAATCTATGATTCATTTGAGTTAATGTTTTGCATATGGTGTGTATTAGTCAGGGTTCTCTAGAGGTACAGAACCAACAGGATATATCTGTAAATATGAGATTTATAAAGGTCTCATGCAACTGTGGGAAAGGAAGAGTCCAAAATCTGCAGGGCAGGCTGTGAAGCTGTCAGCTCTGATGAAAGTTAGGGTTATGTTAAGGGGTGCGATTTGCTGCAGGGTTGGTCAAAAGTCTGACCCGATCCCCAATGCCAACCCTAAACACAACCCTCGACTTTTGACCAACCCTGCAGCAAATTGCACCCCTTCACATAACCCTAACACCAACACTAGGCCTAACCCTAACCCTAACCCAAACCCGAAACCTGGACCCAACCCTACCACGATCTCTAGCCCGCAACCTAACCCCACTCCCAAGGCCCACCGTAAGCACAGCCCTGAGCTGTACACCGACCCTGCACCCCAACGCAGCCCGAAAAGCAACCCTAAACCCAACCCTTTCTCTAACCCTAACCCTAACCCTCACCCTCACCCTAACCCTAGCCCTAACCCGAACACAAACCCTCGCCTGAAATCCAACACCATCCCCAACGGAACCCTAAACACAACCCTCGACTTTTGACCAACCCTGCAGCAAAACGCACCCCTTAACGTAACCTTAACACCAAGACTAGGCCTAACCCTAACCCTAACCCAAACCGGAAACCTGGACCCAACCCTACCACGATCTCTAGCCCGAAACCTAACCCCACTCCCAAGGCCCACCGTAAGCACAGCCCATAGCTATACACCGACACTGCAGCCAAACACAGCCTGAAAAGCGACTCAAAACCCAACCCTTTCTCTAACCCTGACCCTAACCCTCACCCTAACCCTAGCCCTAACCCAAACACCAACCCTCACCTGAAATTTGACCCTATCCCCAATGCCAACCCTAAACGCAACCCTCGACGTTTGACCAAACCTGCAGCAAATCGCACCCCTTAATGTAACCCTAACACCAACACTAGGCCTGACCCTAACCCTAACCCAAACCCGAAACCTGGACCCAACCCTACCACAATCTGTAGCCCGAAACCTAATCCCACACCCAAGGCCCACCGTAAGCACAGCCTTCAGCTGTACACCGACCCTTCAGCCCAACGCAGCCCGAAAAGCAACCCTAAACCCAACCCTTTCTCTAACCCTAGCCCTAACCCTCACCCTAACCCTAGCCCTAACCCGAACACCAACCCTCGCCTGAAATCTGACCCCATCCCCAACACCAACCCTAAACACAACCCTCGACTTTTGATGAACCCTGCAGCAAATCACACCCCTTAACGTAACCCTAACACCAACACTAGGCCTAACCAAATATCTTATTTGTGCCTTCAGGATGTACTTGAGCCCTTTCTCTTATATGCCATTTCCATTTTATGATGGAGTGCTGCTGTTGCCATCCAACTTTATGGCTTGGTGGGTCAGGCATCACCCAGCTCATGGTGACCACTCAGGTCTCATGGTAACTTAGTGGCCCATGGTTAAGTGTACAATCTATACTAAGGCACAGTAGCAGGTTAAAAGCTATTTCTCAAAAGGAGAATAGTTATCTGCAGCAGATGGTAAGGCTCTAAAATCCTAAGGGTCTGCATTGTGATTCTCCTATAGGGGCTGCCAAAGGTGCCAGACAGCATCCCTATTTGCCACTGACATTTCCAGCCCCATTGTATTTGTTGGATCATGTGGCCCAAGTGGCAGAGCAGTTTGACACAGCAGCAGCCTGGACCTGTCACAGAGCCTCCTCTGGTTCCAGTCCCCGCTAAAAACTAGCAGCTTCTCTGGTCACTTGGTAAGTGGACTGGAATAACACACCCAAATTAGGAAAATGTTGTCTTCAAAATCCAAAGAGGTCAACTAGGAATTGTGCCTCATTTTTGGTCATAGGAAGGGTCAGATGCAGCAGCTTATCCTTCACCTTAGAAGGGATATCTAGACATGACCTACACTACTGGACATCTAGAAATTTTACTGAGGTGGAAGGTCCCTGTATTTGTTGGATTTATCTCCTGTCCCCTGGCATGCAAATGCCTTACCAATAAATCTAGAGTAGCTGCTAGGTTTTGCTCACTAGGTCCAATCAACATGATATCATCAATATAATGGAACAGTGTGATTTCTTGGGGGAGGGAGAAATGATCAAGTTCCTTGTAGACAAGATTGAGACATAAGGCTGAAGAGTTGATATACCCCTGAGGCAAGACGGTGAATTCATACTGTAGGCCTTGCCAGCTGAATGCAAACTGTTTCAGGTGGTTCTTACCAATGGCTATTGAGAAAAACGCTACTTGCCAGACCACTAGCTGCATACCAGGTACCAGGCAGTGTGTTGATTTGCTCAAGCAATGATACCACATCTGGAGCAGCAGTTGTAATTGCAGTCACCACCTGGTTAAGTTTACAATAATCCACTGCCATCCTCCGAGTCCCATTTATTTTCTGTACAGGCCAAATAAGAGAGTTGAATGGGATGTAGTGAGAATCACCACCTGTGCATCCTTCAAGTCCTTAAGAGTGGCGCTAATCTCTGCAGTCCCTCCAGGAATAAGCTATTGCTTCTGATTCACTATTTGGCTTGGTAGGGAGTGGTTCTAGTAGCTTCCACTTGTCCTTTCTTACCATAGTAGCCCTCACTTCACAAGTTGGAGAACCAATGTGGGCAATCTACCAGTTGCTGAGTATGTCGATTCCAGTTATGCATTGTGGAACTGGGGAAATGACCACAGAATGGGTTCAGGGATACACTGTATCCACTGTGAGATGGACCTGAGATAAAACTCAATTGATCACCTGTCCTCCATAAGCCCCTAGTCTGGTGGACCAAAGTGATGCTTTGAGTCTCCTGGAATTAGTGTCACTTCTGAGCCAGTGTCCAATAATCTCCAAAATATTTGATCATTTCCTTTCTCCCAGTGCACAATCATCCTGGTGAAAGGCTATTAGGTCTCCTGGGGGAAGACTGAGAGGAAGGTTAACAGTGTAAATTTTGGACAGTGTTAAAGGGCCCTTCCCCAAGGGTACCCAGCCTTCCCTTCATTCAAGGGGCTCTGGGTCAGTAAACTGTCTCAAGTCTGGGAATTTATTAAGGGGTAATTCAAGTAATTAGACTTCTGTTCACTTGACTAGAATTCTTCTGCTTATACAGCTCAAACAAAAATTTAGTAGACTGCCATCTGTTTTACTTCTAGGTACTGTATGATCTTCTAGCCAATGCCACAAGTCTCTGTGAGCCAGATTATTTTGACTGCTGCTTTGAGTCTGCTGTCCACTATGGTGGCCATGCCCACCTTGACTATGGTGATTAACTGTCTCCATATGGCTTCTGCCAACTTAGGATCTGGTCATCCCTGTTGTGTTTAAGGATTCAGCTCAGAGACAGCAGTTTCAAAGTAATACCTGACCTACAGAGAAGAGTGACTTCAGAAATCTTCAGGGATGATGGAACTAATCTCATGAAATTATTTCTCAAGGTTCAGGTGAAAGATGTGTCCTCTGGACATTCCTGAGGTGTGTAACCATATCTTCCATGATAGATCCACTCTAACATTCCAATCTCTCCAAGCCTCTGGATCCCCTCATCTACATTATACCAGGGCAGTTCTGTCATTTCAGTCCCAGGTAATGTTGCCCACCCTTTGATCCATGTTTCAGCCAACCATGGAAGCAAACTGTTAATGCCCTTTCTAATCCCTTAAACTACAACATTGAATGCACTACCTTCTTAGTGGGCCCATCAATATATTCAGTTTGATCCAATTTTATATTTATATTCCTTCCACCATTAATTATTCCACACCCTCAATAACTATTCCCACACATATTCCCCTGATTTCTGTCTATATAGATTGGAAAACTCATGCAGTTTCACTTGAGTATAGCATACCTCCTCATGAGTTACACTTTCTTCACCTTTTGGGGTTTGTTGGGATTTTATAGGTCTTGAAGACCTAGTTATAGGTCTTGAAGAAAAGAAGGGCAGTGGTGGTGGGTCATGAAAAGAAATAGAAGTGGCTTTTAAGCCAATTACCTCAGGGCATTCTTGCAGTGTCATCCAGTGAAACAGGATTAGTTGCTCCAAACAGAGGAGTGAGGGCTGTTTCCCCAGGGGAGGTGGTTACAGGGTTAACAGGCACTGAAGGGTTAATCTTGTTAGGTGGAATTTGGATGGCAGACTCCTGTGGGGAGACCGGAGGCCAGGAAGCCTCTTCTTCAAGGCAGATGAAAGGTCAGGAAGCTCTTTCCTCAGGACAGTCCATTAGAGGTCTATCTAGCAAAGGCTCAGCAGATTCCAAGGTTCCTGCCTCCCCATCACCATCAATATCAAGCCATATATCACCATCCCATATTTTGGGATCACATTCTTTTACAATCAAAGTCCTTACTTTTATAACAGACACCTGCAAGGTTGAGATTTTAGTTTATGTTGTAAATACTTCCACAATGAGGCTTTGTGTCTGGTTTTCAGAGATCTCAGGTCTGCAACCACAGGAAATAAGATTTTCTTTCAGGGCACATATGGAAACTTTTACATCCTTCATACAGTGATTAAGGTGCAAATTTAGAGCTTTCAGCCCATCCTTTCCCCTCATCACTGTATCCAGAATATCTAACAATGACCAGCCAACATCATTTTACCTCTTAATTCCACAAAAACTCTGGTAAGGTGTAAAAATCATTCTCACCCAGAGCCTTGCTTTGGATAAGCATACAATTAGCAGAATCTAATGGGGGATATTTTTGTATCTCTTCTGCCAACTCACCCCATGGACTGTCAGTGCCATCTTGATTATTGGAAACAAACTCATTAGTGCCTCTGCATCTAGTCAGAGTAGAAAGCCAGTGGTAAAAACTTATTTTTAAGATTCTGTTTCTTAAGAACCACTCCTGGTACCAAGCTGTGTTAGTCAGGATTCTCTAGAGAAACAGAACCAACAAGAGAGATCTGTAAATATGAGATTTATAGTATGCTGCTGTAGGAATGGAAGAGTCCAAAATCCATAGGGCCGTCTTGTGCATCTGGTGGTTCCATTGAAGGGTCTGGATGAACTCCGCAAGAGAGGCTCGCTGGCTGAAGAAGCAGAGAAAGGATCTCTCTTCTTCCTTAAAAAGCAAACAAACAAACCAAAAACCAAAACTTCACTTGATTGGATTTTTTCTGTGGGAGATACACCTTAGTTGATGGCAGATGTAAGCAGCCACAGATGCAATCAAATGACTGATTGTTCTAGCTTGCTAGCTGCTGGAGTGCAATACATCAGAAACAGAATGGTTTTTAAAAAGGGGAATTTAATAAGTTGGTAGTTTATAGTTCTAAGGTGAGAAATGTCCCAGTTTTAACTGAGACTTTAGCAAGTCTATAGAAATGTTCAATCTAAGGCATCCAGGGAAAGATACGTTGGTTCAAGAAGGCCGATTGAAGTTCAGGGTTTCTTTCTCAAGTGGAAGGGCACATGGTGAACACAGTCAGGGTTCCTCTCTCATCTGGAAGGGCACATGGCAAGCACAGCGTCATCTACTAGCTTCTTCTCCTGGCTTCCTGTTTCATAAGCTCCCCGGGAGGCATATTTCTTCTTCATCTTCAAAGATCACTGGCTGGTAGACTCTGCTTCTCGTGGCTATGTCGTTCTGCTCTCTCTGAATCTCTCCTTCATTCTCCAAAATGTTTCCTCTTTTATAGGACTCCAGAAATTTATCAAGACCCACCCAAATGGGTGGAGACATGTCATCACTTAATCCAGTTTAATAACCACTCTTGATTAAATCACGTCTCCAGGGAGATGGTCTGATTATAGTTTCAAACACATAGTATTGAATAGAGATTATTCTGCCTTTATGAAATGGAATTTAGATTAAAACATGGCTTTTCTAGGGGACATGCATCCTTTCAAACCAGCACAATGAGGATTAATGCAGCAGCCTTCTGGTTTATCAATCAGCCATGAATTATCTTTGCAGCATTGGTCAGAATAGTGCTTACCTGATTAGACAAATAGGTATCATCACTTGGCCAAGTTGACACAAGAACCTAACCATCACACATCCCATTTTCAACACCTTGCCCTGTTGACATTCACTTGTTCTCCCTTATGTGAAAACATTTTTATATTTGTATATTTAGTCACTGTGCTGGTTTGAAAGGAAGTATGCCCCCTAAGAAAAGCCATGTTTTAATGTAAGTCCCATTTCATAAAGGTAGAATAATCTCTAGTCAATACTGTATGTTTGAAACTGTAATGAGATCATCTCCCTGGGTGATGTGATTTAGTCAAGAGTGGTTGTTAAATTGGAT
>PVIY010060953.1:0-11417 GCA_004026745.1 Myrmecophaga tridactyla | reverse complement strand
CCCAGCTGGTGGGCACAGAGGCTGCTCCAGATTTAATTCACAGATTTTACTCTGAGGCCGCCGAAACAATAAACACAATGGCCCAGCTGAGCTTGCAGCCCGTGAGGTTTTCTATGCCCACAAGAAATACTTTTAAAAGCATGAGTTAAAAAAGAAAGAAAGAAAGAAAGAAAAACGTTGGAGCTGGTCTGGATTGTTTAAAAGGCTTGTTAATTTATCATTATTTCATGGGTGAAATTTGATGCCATTAAACCAAAAGGCCTCCGTCCTTCCTGCCTTGGTTTGAATGCCACACTCTGCCTGGGGAACGATGGTTGTCCTTCATGCACACAGAAAACATAAAAGCATTCATTTCCTAGTGAATTCCCATCAAATGCCATCAGTTTAGGGGAGGTTATGGCAGTCCGGAGTCAGCAACTCTAGGAGTGACTATATATCCCAAATGAGGTGACCAGGTATTATGAAAACAGAATTCGCCAGACCCTGTGACTGGATGTTTTTGAGGAACTGATACCTATTAGCTGACTTGGCCACCTCTAGGGCAGCCTCCAACAAAGAGAACCCTCTAGTGCTTCCTGCGGGTAATGCATACTTTTTACCACTTGGAAAGAGACGATGATGATGACGGTGAGGAAGAGGAAGATTTAGAGGAAAATGACATTATTAGAGCAAGGAAATAACAGGAAGCTCTACCTAGTGGCCTGCCCTCTTGGAATTTTGCTCAATGGCACTTGTAGCTCTGTTGTTGTTAACAGCTCTCCTAGACTCAGACTGACCTTCCCCTTGGCTGTATGACAGGGAGTGCAAGCACTGCATGTTGAGGTTGTTGAGAGAACTGGGGGCTTACCTGACACAGAAACCAAGCTCAGTCCTAACACATGGAGATGCCCCTGGAGGCTTGGCTCCCCCAACTCTTGCATCAAGGCCCTGATTTAGTTCTGCTCTGTAGCTGTCCGAGACCAACATGAGAGTTGGAAGCACACTCATGATTCGGTGCCTGTACTGCTAAAACACAAACATGCTGAAAGCTGCTCTGAAAAGATGTTGGGTGTTCCAGCATGCTCTAACATGGCAGTTTTTAAGTTTTTTTGTTTTGTTTTGTTTTTATGATAGCAGAGTCCTTTCCTAAAATGCTGAATGGAGATCCCCCAAATATCCAGGAGCTGAGCTCCCAAGATAATGAGGCACCTGTTTGTAGATATTAAGAGCATGACTTTGGAGCTTGATTATTGGCTTCAAACCCAGCTCTGCATTTCCTATGTGTGTGATCGTGAGCAAGTCACTTGGCTTCTCTGTACCCCAGTTTCCCTAAGTGATAGCAATACTGTTTTCCACTTAGTGCTGTCATGGAGGTGGGATTAATTTCTGTAAAAAGCATAGAACTGTTCCTGTTACACAATGAGTGCTCTAGACCTGCTAGTTAGCATTATAGATACTAATGTAGAGGTCTGTGGAGACTCAGAGCCCAGCATACTCATCTCTCCCTTGCTCCCGCAGTGACCCCGAGTCAGATCCAAAGAACCCTTACACTCCAGAACACAGTTTGCAAGCCTCTGCTCTGTAAATTCACAGGAACATGCTAATTCAAGATTCAATTCAAATATTCATTTCAGGTTCAGCATTAGAAACAAGGGTAGGTTGGAGCCAATGGACCACTTTGTTACAATCTGGCCATGCCCAAAGAGAGTTCTGGTCTTTGTCCCCAGCCACTGGGAGGTAACCTCAAAACACTTGGAATTTCCAGAGTGCCTGTTATTTCTGGTGCATCCCTTGGGCTATGCCTAATAGTTTATACTAATAAGGTGGCTCATGGTAGGCCCAGCTTCTAGGGAGGAGGGAGGCTGGAGGTTGAGTTCAAACACACGAACAGTCAATCATGATTATGCAATGAAGCCCCAGTAAAAACTCTGAAGACCAAAGCTCAGGTGAACTCCTGAGTTCGATCTTGGGAGGGTAAAGGATCCTAGAGACAGTGGAAGCTTCACCTTTGGATGTCTCCCAGACTCTGCCCTGTGCATCTCTTCTTTTGGCTGATTTTCTGTATCCTTTCCCTGTAATAAACCATATCTGTGAGTATAATTACTTTCTGTGGGTTCTGTGAGACTTTCTCACAAAATATTAAAACTTAGAATAGTCCTGGCAAATCCCCAAACAAGCAGTTGGTGTCCAAAGTGAGGGTGGTCTTGTGTGACCCTCCTCTGTCCCTGTAGTTGACACTAACTCTTTGCAGTTGGAGTGGGAAGTCTTGGGTGGACTTGGTAGTCTGGAAGGCTACTCTCCACGTTTGCCGTTTTACTAATTCTGGGTAATCAATAAATAAACCAATATTTATGTAGCATATACTGGGGGTGGTGGTGGCAGGGGAGGGGGGTGGGGGGAGCATACTGTTCTGGGTTTGCTGCCAGAATGTGATATACCAGAAATAGAACGGCTTTTAAAAAGGGGAAATTTATTAAGTTGCAAGTTTACATTTCTAAGGCAGTGAAAATGTCCAAATTAAAGCAAGTCTATAAAAATGTCCAAATTAAGGCACCAACAAGTGGTTACCTTCACTCAAGAAAGGCCAGTGAAGTTCAGGGTTTCTCTCTCAAATGAAAGGGCACATGGCGAACATGGTGACATCTGCTAGCTTTCTCTCCAGGCTTCTTGTTTCATGAAGCTACCCTGGGGATGTATTCCTTCTTCATCGCCAAAGACTACATGGGCTTTGTGGCTCTGAAGCTTTTTCCAAAATGTTTCCTCTTCTAAAGGATTCCAGTAAATTAATCAGGACCCACCTGGAATGGGTGGGGTCACATCTCCCTCTAATCAAAGGTTGATACCCACAATTGGGTGTGTCCCATCTCAGTGGAGATAATCTAATCAAGTTTCCGATTTACCGTGTTGAATAGAGATTAAAAGAAAAGGCTGCCTCCCCAAGATGGATCAGGATTAAAACATGGCTTTTCTAGGGTACATAATCTTTTCAAACCAGCATACATACCGATGAAAAAGACAAATTCCCCCACTCCTGGAGCTCACAGTCTATGACAAAGGCAGACATCAAATAAAGCACTGGGGTGAATTTTGGGAAAGGAAAAGTGTAAAGGGCTCCAAGAACCAATAGCAAGGGGATTTTACTTTTTCCAGTGGAACTATTTGAAAAGCGTCCCTGGAGAAGTGAGATTTAATCTGGGGTGACAAAAAGCAGTAAGAACCATCTAGGGAATGAGACTCTTTCTTAACTGAAAGAAATGGGTCATCAAGAAGGAGAGCTCTGGAAAGAGGTGAAAGGCCAGGATGTATAGACAGCTGGGAACTAGAAGAGAAGGAGTGAGATGGTGACTGTGGAGGGTGGTGCCATAAAGAAGGACCCCACCAGATGGCCACTGGAAAGGTGGAGAAGCGTGGTGAAGAGGGACACCTCAGCATCAGAGCCCCACGCCCCCAGCTCCATGGCCAAGACAGCCTTGTCTCACCAGCTCTTAGTTGTCTCACATCTCCAGATCTACTTCAATGTTTACTGGTTCTTGTAAATATTTCCTTTAAGTATAGAAAAATGGACCTTATAGAATATTTCCAGGGAAAATTAAAAACAGATGTGATTCATAGGTAGCACAAAATCACAAACTTTAATCTGTGCCCGGTGCATTAACAGCAGACCCATGCTGTATTTCTACCTCTATTTCACAATACTATCTCATAGAAAGGTGGAGTTCTACATTTTCCTCCCAGTGAGAAGCTCCTATCTGTCTACTATACTGTTTTTATATGGAAAAATAAAAAATAATCATTAATTTAAAATTTCCAAAATTTGGAGGGTCTGTGCACAGCCTTGCCGCAGGTAGACAAGGGGCATCATGAGTCTTATCTGAAATCTGTGGGGAAGAGGGGTTCTCTTCAGTAAGCCATTCTCTGGAATTCAAAGGGCTGGGGTATTTCTTAACCTTTGATGTTTTCCAGGATCACAGAGCTCAGGTTAATGTTTAATTAAATTTTAATTAAAAATCATTAAAAATTTCCAAAATTGTAATGCCTCTTCTTAATGGAGATATTTGAAAAGACTAATATTTGATCACCCTGTGTGAACAACTTAAATAGTAATATGAGATTCTGAGAATATGATAAATATATGAAAACAGAATATTTAATATTTTGAGTTATAGCCAACCCATATACAGAGTGAACTAATGAAGTAAGCATGGGTAGGTGAGATTTTATAATTTTCATTCTTTCTTTATTTTCCTTAATTATTCTAAACCCAAATAATTTATTTGACTTTTAAGTAGTTGATGACCCAGACCTTACTTGAAAACCCTGGTGGTTCCACTCTACTCGCTAAAATAGAGGGTTCTGGGCCCCCCTGCCATCGACCAGTGATGGGATTGCAATTAGTTGATGAATATGTATGACCCATTCTCATAGTTAAAAATGGAAAGACTAAACCAACAAATGAAAACTCCTAGACAAATAAACTCCATTCAAAGCCAATGGACTGCATGCAACGTGCCCATGATCAGACTGCACTCTCTAGGGGGACAGCGCCCACACTCTCTGTACTGGGGCCTGATGACCCATATCTCTGCAGAGCCTCTGACTTTAGGGAAAGAAGAAAACCACTCTACTTTTCCTACTTTCCTATGCCCCATCAAGGCTGCACACTCTGGAAAAGATGGAAGAATTTGTTTAGAGAGCTGTCATGCTATAGGAGGTTGATATTTAACTGATGGCTTTTTAGGTGTTTATCTTCTTGACAAATTCATTCCAACGAATTATTCCAAGGGGGGAAAGGGCTTCTGCAATGGAGGGAAGAGACCATGGCATTAGGGAGACAGCTTTGACAATATGGTTTGCAAGTATCTCCAGAGTTAGGGAAAAAGGGGCTTCATATTTTTAAAGAGGAAAGGACGAGATGTAGGGAGGTGGATGAAAGGTTGGCATAATCAGATAACTGACCTGAAAATATTTTATGCAGAAGCAGCCTTTTTCTGGGAAGCGCTCTTAAAATCCAGGGCTCTGGAAGATGGAAAGAATCCTCCTAACATTTGGTTAACAAGCATTTTGTTCCCATTGATCGGTGGGGACAAGCAGTGCAGGGAATCATTTATGAGGAATGGAGTGGTAATTTGGAGGCTCAATGCCCAGCCTTGCTACAGGTAAACAAGGGGGCACCATGAGGCTTACCTAAATCGTGTGGGAAGAGGGGTTCTCTGCAGTCAGCCACTCTCTGGAATTCAAGGGGCTGGGGTATTTCTTAACCTTTGATGTTTTCCTGGATCACAGAGTTCAGATAAAAGTTTAATGTTGTCAGGAGAAAGGGCGAAGAAAGAAGGAGAAAAGGGAATGGGGGAGAAAACCATTATGGAGCCCCTGGATCCTGGAACATACTCTGGGGCCACAGGGGAGTTCAACCACTGAATGTGGAGGAAATGCATCACCTAGCACAGCCTAAAGGGTCCCAGGTGCTTCCCGAGGTCCACGCCCACGGGACTTGCCATCCTGCCCTGGGGTGCTTGTGTCCCTGCACTACCGCCAATGGAAGGCACTCAGTATATAAAGAGCAGAGCGCAACTGCGCCACTCCCAAAAATTTTGGAGGAAGGACATTAGGAACTAGTGAAATTGCTTTTAATCATCATGAAAAGAATGATGTCCTTTTTTTAAAGAACCGTTTTAATGATAGGTTTAACATTTTCATCTGGATCACAAACACACATGCACCTGCACAGTTCAATACATTCATAAAAACCCAAGAGCGATACAAAGCGTTGATAATAACAGCAGCTGGCATGCTTAAAAAAAAAATTTTTTTTACTATTCTTCCCTGAAAAACATAGTCTCGATTATTTATAAATAATAATGCATGTTATTCACCTTCTCACCAGAAAATTAAGAGTTTACTAAAATATATGATTTATAGGCCATTCCAAAATAGAAAATAAGGGAAGCATTCACATTTATGAAAAATAAAGCCTTTAAAAAAAAGAATAATGTACACATATTTCTCATTTGAAGGAACATTTTAAAACCTAATAATATTAACTTAATATTGTACAGTCTTTGAAGAGAAGTTTCACATCTAATTTTTATCTTTGTGACCTATAAAACCAGCAGCATTGTTTGGTGAACATTGGTTCAAGAAATGAATGAATTTCAAAAAAAAGCCTCACCCTGCAAGAGAGTACAGGTCATTAAATATTGGCATGAGGGACTGAAGGAACAGTTAGGTGAAATTTACAAAATAATTGTAGAAATTTTCAAATTTCTGTAGGTATAAAAATCACTAGAGGATCCCTGGTTAAGAATGTGTATTGTGGGCGGCTGCCGTGGCTCAGCAGGCAGAGCTCTGACCTGCCGACCTGCCATGCTGGAGGTCTGGAGTTAGATCCCTGGTGCCTCCTGCCCATATGCAAATTAAAAAAAAAAGAATGTGTATTGCTCTCTCCATCCCCCATAGATTTTGAGGCAATTAGTCTGGTCCTGAAGCCAGGACTCTGCATTTTAGCAGGAGCCTCAATGGACCTGACCAGAAGTTTAGGACACGACTTTGGGAGTGCCCAACAATTCCTGGTGTGGTCAGATGGCTAAAATGCCTGTGCCAGGGTCCAATGGCCTGGGGTAGGTTCCTGGGGCTGCCACTCACTGACTTAATATGACTGGGCAAGTGGCTTCACCTCTTTAGCCTCAGCTTCAATTTCTGCAAACTGGGTATAATAATAGTAGCTGGCTAATGCTGGATTATTAAATTAGTTACTTATTCCATTGACAAATGAATGGATAAACAAAATGTGACAGGTACAAACAAGAGAACATCACTTAGATATAAGAAAGAATGGTTCTGAGACAAGGGCAACATGGAAAAATCTTGAAAAGAAATAAGCAAGACACCTAAGGACAAATATTGCATGAAGTCACTTAGAAGAGGTGTCTGAAAGCAGCAAACCTACAGAGACAGAAAGTAGATTAGAGGTTCCCAGTGGATTGGGAGAGAGGGGATAAAGAAAGTGTACGTTTTGTGTGAATATGGATTGTGTATAAAGTTATTTTCATAAAAAAAAAGCCAAAAAACAGTTAATTACTACAAATTTGTTAACACACAAATAGGCATGGGTATTACGCAATCCTAAAGTCAGGGCAGAAGTCACTGGAATTTGCTGAATGCATCATGTTTTAAAAAACAATATTTCATGTGCTCATGAGGATAATGGAATTGGAGCTTTCTAACTACTTCTAATTCTTTCCAAGAGTATCTCCCTCCAAAAGGATAGAACATCAGAAATGTCGAGCACCCAGGGGTACCGAAGAGCCAGGCAACCCATCAAGAGCAAATGGAAGTTTTCCCTTCTCTGTTAACCCTCCTGAACTCCATCTCTTCTCACCCCAACTCTCAACTACTGGTTCATCGCAAGGTTTAACTCACAGGGATTGTTCAGCCCTCTCAACCCAAGTGATTCCTCCCAAATTGTTGGCTTGAGTGATGGCTCCACATTTGGGAACAATTTGGGGAGCTCTGAGTCATTTGAGCTAACAGCCACATTGTACATTGCAGGGGACTCCCTCCCCTTTTGTGCTTTTTACTGTCATAAACATCATCCTAAGAGCCCCAGCATTTGGGGTTACCTCCACAAGTAATGGGGATCTTTCTGAGTTTGGGCCTTGAGGACTTGGTTTTAGAGGATGTTCCTCTTCCCCACTAATCAGGCCTATCCCAGACTTAAAGACTTGTGGCCACAGATGTGGAAAACTGTTATTGTACTTCACAAATCCTCTTCCTTCATGTTTAAGGCAGCAGACATAGTTTATCTTCTCATTGTTTAATTCAGAAGCAACCAGAGACAGTACATCTGCTTTTGGCTTGTTTGAGGAAGGCTTTCCAATTGCTGAAAAATTTCTGTGTTTTCATTCTCAGAGTTTGTTTTTCCTGAGCTAGCGGCGATGTCTCTCACCTCTGAAGAAATACTCTGGGCAAGAATATTTGAATGATGGAAAAGGATATGAAACATTTTAAAGTACTTTTTTTTTTTGCATCATGATAAATGGTTTAATTCTATTGAAACACCTAACAGTTGCAAATTTGTACACCACTACCAGCATGTCTTAAAAATGTATATTGCACAAAGTGACATAACACAACAGAAAATTTTTAAGACATTTAAACGTATAGTTGAAGAAGTAAATACCATTCGGTCACCATATAAAACATGGCAAAAATCAGACACATACAAAGATTTGAATAGCATAATAATTAACATGTCCTAATCCATGCATATACAGTATCATGCCTATGGACCCAGAATATACATCATTTTCAAGTGTGTGTTAAACAATATACCAAAATAGATGATATGCTGTGTGAAAATTCAGTATATGTCAGTAGATTTGATGACTAAGAGTCAATTGTCTGAGTATGGTTAATTAAACTGGAAGTCAATGACAAAAAAATTAATAGTACTTCTAAGAACCAGGAAAAGCTTCCATTCTGCTGACAGGATCTGATGGAACCACTCATATCTGTGTTGTGATGACTAAACAGCAGCCATTTGTAGTGCCTTGTAGTATGCATTTTTGTTAGGTTCTAGTCCAAATGCTTTATATATTCCATGAAGTGATTTTTAAGACAATGATTCTGATGCAACAGTACCCTGAAACCAATGACTGTGGCTTATTTAGTACCTCCCTGGTTGTAAGTGTGGATCAGCAGAAGCCTGAAGGATGGAGAAATGAAGTGAAGAGGCTTCACCTCTGTAACTTATTCCAGTGCCATTGTCGAGCTGCAAGTCAATGGTTCATTCTTTCCATCCCTTGATGTCCTGATTTCTAAAGAGTTTCCCTTTTCCACCTTAGCAGATAATATGCAAGTTGCCTAAATTCTGTTATTCAATTAAAAGAACATATGTTAGGAGAACTGTGCTTCATAAAAACTTCTCTAAAGTGACCATTATCTTCTTCTATAAGGAATGCCTCTCTGAAAGCAATTAAAAAAAAAAAAAAGAACAGCCTCCAAATCTCTTGCTATAGCTGTTAAGTAAACCCAGGTACTGATGCTTTAACTTTATTTTATTAATATGCCTTTTTTTTCTGGATGGATATACAAATTTCCTTCAGAGGATCTGAGCATCTACTGTATTTTTTAAAGAATAATGTTTTGTAACACTAGAGGGAGACACAGTTTGCCAAAATGCTGTTATCTAGAGAACTTAAAGGGAAGATGGCAAAGTAAGGGGCTCCAGGACTCACTCATTTCCCCAAAACAGCTGGTAAACAGGCAGGAACTGTCTGAAACAACTGTTTTGGGGATTAGAAAGCCAGAAGAGCACTGTGCACAGCATTCAGGGAATGAGGCTAAGAAACTGCAGAAAAGAACTATATGAATTACTTGCTTCACAGTGGCTGCTGGCACCCATCCCCCACTCTCAAGGCAAGCTGCTGCTGGGTCTGGTCCCTGGCTGCCTGCAGTGGAGAGAGAGGGACATAAAAATTCTCTTTCCCAAGAATGGGGGTGGTGGTGGGAACAGATAAGCACTGGTCAGGGCTTTTGATAGCAAATTCAGACCTTTGTGTCCCAGCTCTTGGCTACTGTTTCAATCAGCTTTGGCAGGGCCAAAGGTGGCAGAGGTTTAAAGACACAGTATCTCCTTAATGCTTCAGAGAACAGTTTGCTAAAGGGCATGATCTGCTTGGCAGACCAGGAAAGTGCAGCTTTGGGGAGCCATTATAAAGGCAACTGGCATCTTTCCTGACCCTCTCTCCAGGGCTCATTGGAGCTGGTCTGAGCCCCCTTTGTAGTTCCCTGGTGCTTGTTTTGGCTGTGAAATACTGACTTGGAAAAGTCTTCTCTAGGGTGAACCTCCTACTAGGATTTGCCCTACAGGCAAAAGCTGCTAGACACAATGAAAGGAGGGTGAAAAGAGACTATAGGCAAAGCAGAAATGACCAGAACAGGTCAAAATTCCCAGAGAAGGCACAGAAGAAAGGAAGCTTTCTCCTAAGGGTGAAACAATTGCATGAATAATGCAATCTTAAAACCTGTACCACATATCTAGGACAAGAATCAGATGAAGAGTTGAAAAAATCTGATCAGTTAAACATGGGCAATTCTAAAGATGTAGAATAAGTTGAACCATGAAACAAAGAAAAGCCTTAATGCAAAGCCAACCACCAATAAAACTCTAGGTAAGAAACAGAAATGACCTTCAGAGTAAACTCATCAAGATAATTAGATGCCTAGATATCAGCAAAAAATGACAAGCCATACTAAGAAACAGATAGATATAGCCCATTCAAAGGAACAAACCAAAACTTGTTTTAGAGGAGAAGACACAGAATTTTGGAACAACCAATCAAAGATGTTCAAACAAATCTCCTAAATCAACTCAAGAAGATGCAGGAAAATATAGCTAAGGAGATAAGGGATATCAAGAAGACACTGGGTGAGCATAAAGAATTTGAAAGTATGAAAAGAAACATAACAGAACTTATGGGAATGGAAGGCACAATAGAAAAGATTTAAAAAATACACTAGGGACATACAATAGCAGATTTGAACAAAAAAAGAAAGAATCAAAAATTCTTTATCTGGAAAAACTGTCCTTCAAAAACAAAAGAGAGGGCGGTACAACAGTGGCTCAGTGGCAGAATTCTAGCCTTCCATGCCAGAGACCTGGGTTTGATTCCTGGTGCCTGCCCATGCAAAAAAAAAAAGAAGAAGGAGATTTTTAAAAATCACAGATAAACAGAAGCAGAGAGTTCATCAACAAGAGAACTGCCCTACAAAGAATACTAAAAGGAGTTTTGCAGGCTGAAAGGAAAAGACAGGGGAGAGAGGCTTGGAGTAATGTATAGAAATGGACATTCACAGAATAAGTAACTAAAAGGGTCGAAAGAGAGACAAAAAGAAAATAAAAGGTATGACATATAAAAACCAAAGGATAAAATGGCTGAAATAAGTACTGCCTTTACAGTAATAACGTGGAATGTCAATGAATTAATCTCCCAAATCAAAAGGCATAGATTGGCAGAATGGATTAAGAAACGTATGATCCAACTATAGGCTGTCTGTAAGAGACTCACCTTAAGCCCAAGGATACAAAAATAGATTGAAAGTAAAAGGTTGGAAAAAGATATTCCACTCAAACAGTAATCAAAAAAGATCTTGGGTAGCTGTACTAATATTGGACAAAATAGACTTTTAGTACAAAACTGTCATAAGAGACAAAGAAGGACACTATATATTAATAAAAAGGGCAATTCATTGAGAAGAAATAAAACTCACAAATATTTATACATCTAACCAGTGTGCCCCAAAATATGTGAAGCAAGCCCTAGCAAAACTGAGTGCAGAAAGACATCTCTACAATAATATTGGAGACTTCAATACACCACTCTCATCAATAGACAGAACATCTAGACAGAGGATCAATAAGAAAGTAGAGAACTTGA
>PVIY010060952.1:0-11416 GCA_004026745.1 Myrmecophaga tridactyla | reverse complement strand
CAAACCAACAATTCAAATGAGATACAGGACCTGAAACAATTAATTCAGAATATATGAATAGACATGGAAAACCTCATCAAAAACCAAATCAATGCCTTGAGGGAGGATATAAAGAAGGGAAGGAATGAACAAAAAGAAGAAATCGAAAGTCTGAAAAAACAAATCACAGAACTTATGGGAATGAAAGGCACGGTAGAAGAGATGAAAAAAACAATGGAAACCTACAATGGTAGATTTCGAGAGACAGAACATAGGATTACTGAACTGGAGGACGGAACATCTGAAATCCGACAAGAAAAAGAAAATATAGGGAAAAAATGGAAAAATATGAGCAGGGACTCAGGGAATTAAAAGACATATGACGTGCACAAATGTACATGTTGTGGGTGTCACAGAAGGAGAAGAGAAGAGAAAAGGAGGAGAAAAACTAATGGAAGAAATTATCACTGAAAATTTCCCAACTCTTATGAAAGACTTCAAATTATAGATCCAAGAAGTGCAGTGTACCCCAAAGAGAATAGATCCAAATAGACGTACTCCAAGACATTTACTAATCAGAATGTCAGAGAGCAAAGAGAAAGAGAGAATCTTGAAAGCAGCAAGAGAAAAGCAATCCATCATGTACAAGGGAAGCCAAATAAGACTATGTGTAGATCTCTCGGCAGAAACCATGGAGGCGAGAAGAGAGTGGGATGATATATTTAAATTATTAAAAGAGAAAAACTGCCAACCAAGAATTCTATATCCAGCAAAATTGTCCTTCAAAAATGAGGGGGAAATTAAAACATTTTCAGACAAAAAATCACTGAGAGAATTTGTGACCAAGAGACCAGCTCTGCAAGAAATACTAAAGGGATCACTATAGACAGATACGAAAAGACAGAAGAGTGTAGAAAGGAAGACTATGAGTAAAGGTAAAAAGAAGGAAAATTAGATATGACATATAAAATCCAGAAGGCAAAATAGTAGAAGAAAGTACTACCCGTGCAGTAATAACACTAAATGTTAATGGATTAAACTTCCCAATCAAAAGACATAGACTGGCAGAATGGATTAAAAAACAGGACCCATCTATATGCTGTCTCCACTCAAAGGACATGAGAGCAAGGACACAAACGGACATTTGCACACCAATGTTTATAGCAGCATTATTTACAATTACCAAGATGGACAGCCAAAATGTCCATCAACAGATGGGTGGCTAAACAAACTGTGGCATAGACATACGATGGAATATGATGCAGCTGTAAGACAGTATAAAGTTATGAATTATGTAACAACATGGATGGACCTTAAGGACATTATGCTGAGTGTGATTAGCCAAAAACAAAAGGTCAAAAAACTATATGGTCTCACTGATATGAACTGACATTAATGAATAAACTTGGAATATTTTGTTGGTAACAGAGACCATCAGGAGATAGAAATAGGGTAAGATATTAGGTAACTGGAGCTGAAGGGATACAGATTGTGCAACAGGACTGAATATCAAAACTCAGAAATGGACAGCACAATACTACCTAACTGTAATACAATTATGTTAAAACACTGAATGAAGCTGAATGTGAGAATGATAGAGGGAGGAGGTCTCAGGGCACAAATGAAATCAGAAAGAAAGATAGATGATAAAGACTGAGATGGTATAATCTAGGAATGCCTAGAGTGTATAATAATAGTGACTAAATATACAAATTTAAATAATGTTTTTGCATGAGGAAGAACAAAGGAATGTCATTACTGTAGGGTGCTGAAAATAGATGGTAATTGATATTTTAAAATTCCAACTTATGTGTGAGACTAGAGCAAAAAATGTTTATTTGGTACAAAATTTATATTTTGACTGGTGCATCTCCTAATATAACTTATGTAGATACTTGGTTGAACAACCTAAGTACATGGAACCTTGGGTAGGACATGAGATTTTGTTGGTTTGTCCAGAGTGATGCCCCGATGAATCCCAGAGTGATTTGATCAGTGAGTGGAAAAGTATTTGCAATGTCCCTTTCGGGGAATGATGAGAATGGGGGAAAATTCAACCTCCCCAAGTTGAATTCTTGATATTCTCACAAGCAGTGTGGACAACAAAAGCTATGGGCTAAGCCCACAGTCTTGGGGTTTGTTCATATGAAACTTAGCCCCACAAAGCATAGGTCAAGCCTACTTAAAATTAGGCCTAAGAGTCACCCCCAAGAGAACCTCCTTTGTTGCTCAGATGTGGCCTCTCTCTCCAGCCAATATAACAAGCAAACTCCCCACCCTCCCCCTGTCTACGTGGGACATGACTCCCAGGGGTGTGGCTCTTCATGGCAATGTGGGACAGAAATCCCAGAATGAGCTGAGACCCATCATCAAGGGATTGAGAAAACCTTCTCGACCAAAAGAGGGAAGAGTGAAATGAGACAAACTGTCAATGACTGAGAGAGTCCAAACAGAGTTAAGAGGTTATCCTGGAAGTCATTCTTACGCATTAAGTAGATATCACCTTGTTATCCAAGATTTAATGGAGAGGCTGGACGGAACTGCCTGAAAATGTAGAGCTGTGTTCCAGTAGCCATGTTTCTTCACGATGATTGTATAATGATATAGCTTGCACAATATGTCTGTGTGACTGTGAAAACCTTGCATCTGATGCTCCTTTTATCTACCTTGTCAACAAACGAGTAGAACATATGGAATAAAAATAAATAATAGGGGGAAAAATGTTAAAATAAATTTAGTTTGAAATGCTAGTGATCAATGTAAGGGGTATGGAGTATGTTATGTAAAATTTTGTTTTCCTTTCTGTTTTTGTTTTATTTTTCTGTTGAGCTTTTCTTTTTCTGAATTGATGCAAATGTTCTAAGAAATGATCATGATGATGATATGCAACTATGTGATGATATTGTGAATTACTGATTATATATGTAGAACGGAAAGAGCATATATTAAGATTGTTTGTGTTTCTTTCTTGTAATTTTTAAAAAATTAATAAAAATTAAAAAAAGAATACACAGAATGAAGATAATGGCTGTGATAGTTTCAGAATTGACTAAAAAGATGATTCCACATATTCTGGAAGCAAATGCATTATGAAAAGAATAAATAAAATGAAGTTACCGGGGGCAAATGAAGTATCAATTCTAATCATGCTATCTAAAAGACATGCTATCCAAGTGACTTGTAGAGTTTTATCTCAAGCTTTCCAAGTGAAGCCTACGATGCTTCCTTTAAACTAAGTCTTCTTTAGTGAGCTGGGTTATGGACAGACTACTGAAGTTGAAAACCAACCAAGTTTAAACTACACAAAATTTAAATGATCAAGAGTATACACAGTTTGACATCTTGTTACTTATTTTATTCTAATTTATCATTGTTTACTAATAGAATAATCAATAAAACATGGCCCCCAGTGCATTAGTAATGAATGTGGGGAACAATGCATACTGTAGCTAGTATGAATTTAAGCTATTATTTCACATCATAATGATTTCATTTGTCTTTAACATTAGTAGTAATTTCATAGTGATAGAAATATGCCCTTTTCAGAGTGATATCTTTTGGCATTAATGGGTCTGTTAGGAAAAGATAACTACTATGCTCTACTTGCTCTTTCAATATATATATAATTAATACCTGAAATGTGCCAGATACTGTTTCAAGTGTTGGGAATGTAGGAGGAGACAAAGCAATATGCTACAAAGGAAAAACAGCAGGGAAAAATGATAAAGGAATGTTCAGAGGGAGAAGGGAGAGGTTGCAGTTTAAAATATGGTGACATGGACAGGTTCACCAAGAAGATAACTTGAGCAAAGACCAGAAAGAGGGGCAGAAGAGGGCTGTGAGAATGTTTGGAAGAAAGGTGCTCGAAGGCACATGAAAAATTACACGCAAAGGTGTAAGGCGAAAGTATGTCTGGAATATCCAGGTAAAATAGCAAGGAGGTCAGCGTGGTTCCTGTGAGGAGAATGGTAGGTGATGAATTGGGGGTGTGGTGGCTTGGAGAAACATGTCTTTAACTTTAATCCATTTCTGTGTGGTGTTGAACCCATTGTAAATGGGATTTTTTGATGGATTGGACAGCACAATGGATAACTCTCTCAAGGGTATATAAAACAAACAAACAAAAAAAGGTGTAGAATACCAATTTAGCTTCCAGTTAAATACAAGAAATTGGCTATTCACTTTCTCTCCTTGCTCCTCAAAATCTCCTCTAAAATGCCAAAAAAAAAAAAAGAATAAGCGGTATTAAACATCAAAGATAAGCAAGACAACAATGAGACTTTTACAAGTCAGAAAGCAACTGGATGTTAGGTAACTGATTTAGCAGAGCAGGTGACAATAGACCTAAGATAAGGGTTCTGACAACTAAGACTGTTCATATGGCAGAACCCTGAAACATCTAGCTTCTGAAAGCATTAGTAATTACCCCTTGCAGCTAAGTACAGTACATAGAAACCAAACAAACGAAAAACATTTTCACTGTCTTAACCAAAAGTTAAAATATTATTGTATTGGGAAGATGAGGTAAGGGGAAATGCGGGGTAGTACTTTAAGGCAGCCAAATCCTCTATGGGGCAGGGGGGGAGACTGATAACCTCTAAAACTGATAAATCAAGAAATAGCAGGATGAGCACACTACTTAGAAATAAGATGAGAGAAACAGAAGAAATTGTGAAAAAGTTGAAAGTGATTGTTCTGGGATCAGGACACAGGAGTGAGGCAAGGATCTGCTGTATTTTCTTATATACCTTTTATCAGGATTTTATTTTTTAAAAAACTGTGTTGATGAAGTTAAAATTGTAAATGAATGAGGTAAAAGCCATATGTGGGTACATAATAACTTCAGAAAATTTATTTGTTTAAATTAGGCAAATATTAAAGATGAACAATTAGTCAAAGGGCGGAGCGACAGCGGCTCAGTGGCAGAATTCCTGCCTGCCATACTGGAGACCCAGGTTTGATTTCCAGTGCCTGCTCATGAAAAAAACAAAAAATTTAGCCACAAAAATTTAGCATAAAAATTCCAAGGGATACCAACATCCTGAAGCAGAGGGACAACAGAAGGAAGTGTCTGGGGAAGAAAGCAAGGATGATAGCATGCCAACACTCTTGTTTGCTCTAAGACTCTGATATTGATAAACTTTAAACACTGGTAGGGAAAAATAAATATAACTATGGGTTATAAGTAACCACTATAAGAATAAAAATAGAATATATAGCTCCCAAACCCGCAGAAGAGAATTTGATCTATACAATAGAAGGTTGGGAAGTAAAAAGGAAACAAAGTACAATAAATATAACACTTTTAATAAATTCAATCTAACATACTTCTGGGAAAACACCTAATTCCTCAACCCATGTTTCCAAACGAAGTATTTCTCTAGAATAGCACTCTTGCTGCCTCTCCCTCTCCCTTACGGCTTCTCACGGGAGGACTGAGTTGCCTGAGTTTGGAAGAAGAAACTGCCAAGTGGTTTTATCACTCCGTTTCCATTCTCTCACTGGATCTGCCTACTGCAAGTGAAGGTACTTTCTGGTCTGCCTGGGCATTTTGTAAGTTTGGTGGGTCACTCTGCCCGAGACTGGGGGAATTGTTCTAATTCAGAGAAATATTAGTAAACCCTATGCCAGGCCCTCCACATTAGCTTTAACACCGACAAAGCACAGCCAATAAACCCTACTTACCTGCTCAAAGCCTTCAATCAGCTCTTTAGTCTCTTATTCTTAGACATAAAGTCAACCAAAGTTCAGCAGAAACCTGAGGAAAGCCTCTATTATGAAATAGAGAAAATATAACACACACAAAAAACAAATTAGGGAGTGTGGGGCTGATGGAGATGGGCGCCCGCAATCAAGCTTGAACAGGGGGCCCCACATCTGGCCATCCCCGCCCTGAAGGCCTGTGAACACCGTGTGGCACCAAGGCCGAGCCACTGTGCTCGATCCTAGCAGTCCCGCCCAATGCCAGACTCGGTGGCGCAACTAGAAAACCGTATTTATGAATTCCGATGAGTGGCGATGAATGATGATGCAGTTCAAATAATTAAGGTCAGCATGGATTCCTAAGTCATTCTTGTTCTGTGGTGGTCTACCAGTTTCACCCTAGGAGTTACAAGATCAGTTAAAGCATCGAAAGCTGAGCCAGTTAAAGAGCCCAAATCCAAGTTCTTCAATAACTTCTCTTTCGGTGACACCAATGGTCAGCCCAAATCTAACTCTGTGACCCACCAATGTAGCCAGTCAGTTGTTCAGACTGACAATGGGACCACGAGAAAAGTGGCACTAATTTTTGGAGTCGTTACAATTTCATCAAATGGAACATGGGCTCTAGATAACCAGTTCACAGATGGAACAGAGTTCTGGGAGGGAAATTCCAGCACTGCAGCAATCATTCTAGAAATCTTCCCACCTTCAGATGAAAGGCCAATTACTGCAGTGATGGTTGCCCTATCCTGTTAGTGCTCTTATTATTACAGTTCTGTATATGTTAAAGAAATGCAAGCAAGCTGGGAGCCATTCCATTCCAATTTTTCCCAAGTATCCAGTGGCCACACAGAGGATGAGGAGCCCCAGTGTGCGTCACTTCTGGCCAGGTCCCCAAGCACCAACAGGAAATACCCATACTGGCCCATGGGCAAGCTAGAGAGGACAATGTTGGAGAGAGTAAGCTCTTCAGACATCAGTTCAGTGCTCTCCCTGCTTATCTTATTCAGGTCACGTGTGAAGCTGCCTCCAAGGAGGAAATCAAGGAAAAAAATCGGTGCGTAAACATCTTGCCTTAGGACCATTCTAGAGTCTACCTTACACCAGTTGAAGGGGTTCCAGACTCTGATTACATTAATGCTTCCTTCATTGATGGCTACTAAGAAAAGAATGAATTCATTGCTGCACTAGAACGAAAAGAAGAGATAGTGAATGATTTCTGGAGGATGTTCTAGGAGCAAAATAGAGCCACCATAATAATGATGATCAACTTGAAGGAGAGAATGGCCAGACAGAGGCTGCTGGACCTATGGGAATATCTGTGTATCACATCAGTAGAGGATGTGACTGTCCTGGTAGACTACACAGTCTGAAAGTTCTGCATTCAGCAGGTGGGCGATGTGACCAACACAAATCTACAGTGCTTCATCATTCAGTTCCACTTTACTAGCTGGCCAGGCTTTGGGGTGCCTTTCACCCTGATTGGCATGCTCAAGTTCCTCAAGAAGGTAATCCTTAGTATGTGGATCCCATCATGGTCCAGTGCAGTGTGGGTATATGGCATACGGGTACCTTTATCATCACTGATGATATGCTGGACATGATGCATGCAGAGTGGAAGGTGGTGCAGGAATATGTCAACATGGTCTCAGATTATGCCAACTTCAAGCAAGAGGTGATGTGACCCATGGACAGAATTGCCTTCTTTAATATTTTGTAATATTCTGTTTTGCTAAAATACCCAAAATTGTGTATATATTTTATAACTGTTTTGGAAATTAGTACATAGGGTTCTATTACCTGTTAGGTGGAAATTTTATATATAAATGTGTTAGCACTGAGAGTCTCTTTTCCAATGTTTTATTGGGGACTTAAAAAGTGTGATGTTGAGGGGGAAAAGAAAATTAGGAAAAAAAAAACTATATAGGAAAATGAAAACTTCAAAACAACTTGCAATCATTAATATCCTCAGTTAGATAAGGGAAGACATTGATTCTATCAGGCTAGAAAGTGATAAATTTAAAAAGCAATGTTCAAAGGGAAAAAAATCAAATCAGGATATTCTAAGGACTGAAAAATACAAATCTATGAAGTGAAGGGATTATTAAGTGCTCAGCACAACATATGAAAATACACCATTGGGAAATGTATGAATGCTGAAGCCAAAGAAGATCCCACAAACTTCCAGAGACAGGAAAAAAATAAACAGAAACTAGGTCACCTACAAAGGATGAGAATCAGAATCACTTCAAGCTTCTTAGTGACTACAATGGAAGCTAAAAGACAACAGAAAAATCCCTTAAAAATATAAAGAAAACAGCCAGTTTGGAATTCTACACCCAAACTATTCTTCAAATTGACAATGGAGTTAAAGATATTTTCAGACATCCAAGGTCTCACATTACGTCCCATACAGCCTTTCTTTATAAGCTCCTAGATGTCTCTACGTCTACAAGGGAGTAACCAAGAAAGAGGCAGGTGTGGGGTACAGAAACAAGAAAGATCATAGGAATCTCAAGAAAATGAATAGAGAATCCAGGATAATAGCCATGTACCAGACAAAGAGAGCAACGAGGTCTGAACTGTGCAAAATGACTCAGGAGACATATTGAAGACATCTTCAATTTCAATCATGCTGGCTTCTGCTGTTCTACCACATTTCTAATCTGCAGTGCCTGGAGGAGTATAGCCTTGATTATTAACTGTACTTGATTTGCTAGATTATGTGCTAAGGAAGTCCGTACTCTTTTCCTCAAGCTCTACTCCTAGATTCTTTGAGAAAGTGTTCTGCTTTGATTTACTTCTGAGAGCTGGAGGATCACTACAGTGAACTTAAAAATTGGAAAAGCTTAAGCAGTGAACAGCTCCTGACACAGTTACAGGCAGATAACCAGTTTTAGTAGCTGATGCACCTTTCAACGTGTATTAACTGTGGATAATTGTTCAGGGCCTTGCTCAAGACTTCCCTAGAAAAGGGTCTTGTGAATTCTCAGAAAAACTGAATCTGGGTTATGACCCAGTTACTCTTCGGGTTATCTTCTCCTGGGACGCCTCAATAAACAGCAGCAATATTACCTTTTCCTTACACAGCTAGGTTTCTGCATGTTACACCTTGTTTCTATTTTTATTATTATTATTTTGCATGGGCAGGCACTGGGAATTGAACTGGGGTCTCTGGCATGGCAGGCGAGATCTCTGCCTGCTGAACCACCATGGCCCACCCTACACCTTGTTTTTATGTTAATAATTTATATGCATATATTTGATAAAATAAATTCTCTCATTGAAAAAATATCAAGTAGGATTTCAAGAATGGTTCAGCATTAGAAAAACCAATGATATTTATCATGTTAATGTGACTAAAGGTGAAAAATGAAAAAAACATCTAAACAAATGCAAATTTCAATTAGTAATGAAAAGGAACTTCTTTTGATAAAGACTAACTACTCATAAAATTTAACAGAGAAATTTTTGAGCAAACATCAAATTAATAGAGAAACTTTTTGACTCTGAGGCAGAAATAAGATAAAAATGGCTGCTAACATAGCTTCTATTAAATATAAAATATAGACTGGCAGCCTGGCCAAAACAGTAAAAGGGAATGAGAAATACAAGGTCTGAAAAGGAAGAGATAGAACTATCATTATTTATAACACAAAAGAATCAATAATCAAATCTACAAATGCAAGATCAATATAAAATTTAATATACCACTTTTGATGGCAACAAAAATTATTAAGTACTAGGAATTAGCCTAAAAAATATACAAGATAGGGCGGGGTGATGGTGGCTCAGTGGTAGAGTTCTCACCTGCCATGCCAGAGACCCGGGTTCGATTCACGGTGCCTGCCCATGTAAAAAAAAATAAAATGGAGAAAGAACTGTTCAGGAACAGAATGATTTAATCTTATAAAAGTTTAGTATTTCTAAATTAATCTATACATTAATCAATACAATTGTATTGTATTAATCAGTACAACTCCAATAATATCAGCAGCCTGTTTTGGGGAACTTGATAAACTGACACTAAAATTTATACAGAAGGCTACAAATTCACAAACAGGTAAGATAACTTTAACAGCGGAGGAAAAAAAGGGTCATTAATCTCTCAGTGCTAGGAGAAGTCCAAAATCATTTTCCCATAAAGAGGAAGTGTTTTGTTAATCCTTTCTCTCTTTATGAGGCACCAGATGTAGAAAACAAAGTTGGATTCATAACTCATACTATCCCCCGCAAAATAATTTACTATTGAAGCCCTAAATGTAATGGTAAAATTACTAAACTGACATAAGACAACCTAAACAATACAAATAATTGGGGGAAAACCAAATTTTTCTTCTATTTCATGAGAGACAAATAGAATATTGTGTCATCAAATAAACGACAAAATCAAAGGTATTTCCAACATCTGTACCTGACAAGGGAAATAATAATATCTAGAATATACAAAATATTTATTGTACTATAATCAGCAAGAAAGAGAAAAACCTAATGGAAAATTGGGCAGATTGTTAAGTTTAGACAATCCACAGAATGGAAAAGTAGAATGACTAGTAAGCCTATACTTAAACCTGCAGTAATCATATAATACAATTAAGACAAAAATAAAATTTTACACACATCAGATTAGCAAAAATAAGAAAACACCATGAATATGTAGAAAAATGGAACCCTCATGTTTTGCTGGTAGAAATGTAAACTGGTACAATCATTTCTAAGAACAATCCAGCAGTACTTACTGAAATTAAGTATGCATATGTCTCGTACTCTAGCCATTCACCTCTAGCGCATATATACCAGAGGAACTACAGGATAGGGCTCATAGGAAGAAAAGCGTGTAGAAGTGAGAACAGGTGAGAAAAACCTAAGCATCTGTGGATGACTAGAGGAAAAGATATGCTACAGTGTATGTATGCAATGGAATAGTATGCACCTATTAGAAGCATGTTGTTTAAGTAACATTAGATGCAGAATGACTTATACCATAATATCATTTATATAATTTTTAAAAACTTTTACAAAATAAATACTATTTATCTTTCTAAGGAAATAGATCAGAAATATGAAAGATGGCCTAGAAGGATAAATATTAAATACAGTAAGGGAATGAGGTGAATGAATCACAAGTAGGAAAGGGATAAAAAAACAATTATTAAGGTAAGATAAAACAAAAGTTTGGCCTTTCTGGACCAATGATATAAGTGACAGCAATGCCACTAATGAAGAGTACAATCAATACTCTATTCTGAGCACCTGTAGTCCTTAAAAAAAAAAACACTTTTTTTATATGAGCAGAAATAATGTTAAGACTTAAGTTAAATTACTTAAATTGTTTCTTGAAATGTAAACAGTTATTCATGGAGCATAATCTAGTAAATACTCCCACTGGAGTCACTGAACTAGTTGACTTTACAAGAACAGTTAATTTACCTAAATAAGATAAGCTAAATAATCTTATAACTCTTTTAGAATTTGCCTAGCAGGTTTTCTGGCTTTAGAGGGAAAACCCTCACCAAAATAATATAATACTAATAAAAATAAAGATGAGCTAAATAAAAAATTATACAATATGAAAGGACATTTCAAGGAAATATTGAAAATTAAAAATTTCTTATCTTGTACAAATATTCCTACTATGTTTTTCTAAGTTAAGTTGTTCTGATATTCAGCAAAATAAATATAAGTGAACACATTCTAATTTTTAATGAAATATGTGTGAACTTGAAATTCTATA
>PVIY010060951.1:0-11416 GCA_004026745.1 Myrmecophaga tridactyla | reverse complement strand
GTTAGGTTTAATATATTTATCACATTGTTTAAGTTCTCTGTTTCCTTGTTGATCCTCTGTCTGGTTTTTCTATCTATAGAAGAAAGTGGTGTATTGAAGTCTCCCACTATTATTGTAGAAATGTCTATTGCTTCCTTCAGTTTTGTTCATGTTTGCTTCATGTGCTTTGGATCTCCTTGATTGGGTGCATAAACATTTATAATTGTTATTTCTTCTTGGTGAATTATTCCTTTTATTAATATATAATGTCCTTCCTTGTCTCTTATGACATCTTTGCACTTAAAGTCTATTTTGTTTGATATTAGTATAGTACCCCTGCTTTCTCTTGGTTATGGCTTGCAAGGAATATTTTTTCCCATCCTTTCTCTTTCAATCTATCTGTGTCTTTGGGTCTAAGATGAGTCTCTTGTAAACAGCATATAGATTGATCATACTTTTTAATACATTCTGCTAATCTGAGTCTTTTAATTAGGGTGTTTAATCCATTCACATTCAAAGATATTATAGTAAAAGCGGTATTTGAAGCATCCATCTTATCCTTTAATTTTTATTTGTCAGATCTTTTATTCCTTTGCTCTCTTTTTATCCTTATTCTTATTTTTAATTTTTTGAAGTAATGAAAATGTTCAAATATTGATTGTGGTGATGAATGCACAACTATCTGATGATACTGTGAACTACTGATTGTACCTTTAGATGGTTATATGGTATGTGAATATATCTCAATAAAATTGCAGTTAAAAATAAATGCATGGTTAGTAAACGTTCTCCTGCATATATCTCAATTTTCCAGTATAAGAACTTTCAAATTATCTTATCAATCCTGGACTTCTGCCCTCAGCAAAGCCAAGGTACCTGATAAGAAACAACCTAAGTTTTGGTCTTTGTGAGCCACCTTGATAAAAGGTTATGGTAATAGAAGAAATGTTAGAGTGAAATATATTAAATTGCTGTTTTTACAGCTCAAAAATAGACAAACATAAACAATTTCATAGTGTAACCTAATATAGTCTTGTGATGAAGAGGAATTTTCAAATGGCTTTTGGGGTTTGATCATCCTGACAACCCCTGCCTTGGTCCCTGTTAGTACAGACAAATGAGATCTGACCGTATTTTACTTCTCGTCATTGTAGAAAAGGAATTACAAAGGATTCCCGAAGGATGGTTAACCCTATACAACCACATCCAAGGAAAGGGGTTCACCCTGAATCTAGGCAGAGGGGCGGGAACTTCATTAGGTGGCAGAGTAGGGGATCCTACAATCTGAAGTGTCTTCAACCCTAGTATCCTCCCAACCACACAGTGGGCAGTCAAGGGAATTATATCCAATGAATGAATGAATGAATGAACGAACGAACGGAATCCGTTTACAAAGAAAGCTCACCAGTTGTCCTCATCACACAGTTGAGGACAAGGGGCTGCCTCAACACCAAAGTATCCTAAGTCAATAAACAAATTTCAGCTGGCTCTTTGGGCTCAGAGACACCTGTTATTTCCCAGACTGAGGGCTTGAGGGTCCCAAACACAATGCTTGGCTACAAGTGTGGAACGGACACATGCTGGGAAAGGGCGTGCCTCCTCTGCCAGATCCTGCTGCCTGGACACCTTCTGGAAATGCTCATAGGTTTGTGCACATATTTACACACATAACTAACCAGGAGGCCTTTGTTTTCCACTTCCAACAAATCAAATCACGGTGGGAGACGGGTAGATGGTAATGGGCCTTGCACAGGAAGACGCCCTTGGGTTGATAGGCCGCAGCTTTGCCACCCAGAGTGCCCATTTCATCTCAATTCACTTTACAAGCCAGTAAATCCAAGCTCTGTTTTACAGATGGCAGGAAGGCCTGGGGAGGTTATTTCACTTGTGAGTCGTGATTAAATCAGCAACAAAGCACATTATTATTACTAATAGCAGCAAGGCATAGGATGTATGAAAGCCAAGCTTAGCTCCCCTAAGACTGATACTGCTAAATGATTAAATGAGTAGACATAAGCAACTAAAAGGTGAGCACAAATGATGAAATAAGATATTAGCCTCCTGAGAACAATAGAGATATGATTCTGTCAAAAGCACTTTAATCCTGAAATAAAGCACTTCCTTAGGATATGATGAAAGACACAAAACTAGACTGCACATGAAAAATGAGAGGTCATAGTTTGACTAAACATGAGACCATGGCCAAATCTTTTCTCTTTAAAACTCCATGTTTTCTTATTTCCAATTTCATATTTCTTAAACTGTATGCACAGAAGAGAGAAGGAGGAAAGATTTATAGCAAGGCTTTCCATTTAAAGTTGATTTTAATATATCCTCACCCATTCAACCAATCCTTAATGAACATCTGCTGTGCGCCAGGCACTGCGGGAAGGATGTAGTGGGACAGCGAGTAACAAGGGAGAGAAAAGTTCCCTCCCTGCATTCACGGAGCTTACATTCTCTAGTGGGGAGTCAAATCATAATACGTACATGCAAGTGTAATTTCAGATAAAATCAACCTCAAAAAAGCAACTACAAAGGACAAGCAGAGAGGAAGTGCCTGGGGTGGGAGTGGGTGGACCTCCTAAAAAGAAGATATTTGAGTGACAGCCTAAATGAAGTGAGGGAGTGAGCCGAAGGGACCACAAGAGCAAAGGCCCTGAGGTGGGAATTAACTTGAGATGTTCCAGCAACAGCAGGAAGGCCAGGATGGCTGCAGCAGAGGGAACGATAGGAAGAATGCTAGGAGATGAGAGAGGAGAACCAAAAACCACATCGTGTCAGCTATCGGTTGTGCTAAGGAGGTTGGACTTTTTGTTGAGACTGATGGGGAGATGGATACAACTGTACATCAACTCAGGGCTGAAATCCAATTAGAACTTCACTGTCAGTGTCTGTCCCAGAATGGTCAATGTCCATGCCAAGCCTTTTGTTATATTTTGAATATCACTCCTTGATGAGTTTGATCTCCAGGTAACTTCTTCCTAAGAAAGCTGCTCTGGCTTGGGTGGAGGGGAAGAAATGGCAGAGAGCAGGAATTGGCAGGAATGGGGAATGATCCCTTTCAACCAACATCTGTTTTCTTGGCAATTAACAAATGACAAAGAGTCCCTTTCTGAGAAAAAAAATTAAAGACTCATACTTGAAACATATGCTTACATTTTTTTTAAAGTCTCCAACTAGAGTCTCAAGACTCAGTTGGGCAAAGAAAGAAAACACTTAACATTCTTGCAGAAACAAGCATTGCTTTCTGCACTCTTCCAACTTTACTCCAATACTCCCACAGTCACCCCAGAGCCACAAGCCAGCACTCCCCATTTCTCACTGGCTAAACCTGAAGAGAAGATCTCAGAAGCACTTTCCAGCATGAGAGAGATGTAATTTGATGGGCAAAGAAGCGATTGATCAAAGCATAGCTCATGGGCTTCCCTGACTGTTTAAGTTAGGAAGCCTCCTTTTTGGGGATGTGCTCTTGTGGAACTAATTTAGAGATCAATTTAGCACCCAATTTGGCATGTCAGCACTGTTACTGTCAATTGCAGACAGCCTTTTATGGAGTTAGCGGAGAATCCCTGGCTCATTACGCCCTGTGCAGCAGGTAACTTGCCAGCATTTGGCAAATTTGATTTCCCTCTGTGTAATAGGCCCATTGAGATTGATTAGGTGGCAAATGATTTTCCAGGAAGAGATACTGTCTCTGGGAAGCCCAAGGCACTTGAAAAATTTGGACAGGCCATCGGGGAGGAGCTGCAAGGTTGAACTCACTGGTTGGAAGTCTCATCGAGTTCTAACATTGTATTGGAAGAACCAAGTCCAGGAAATTTTGAGGATAGTCATATGCAATGCAAATGCTAACGGGTTGGCTGATTTTATATACCTGGGTAGACATGGGTTTATGGTATTTTTTTTTCTATGCTGTATGGTGGGGGGGTCACATTTCCATGTGACTAGCCCATTATTGCAGCACCATTTGTTGAAAAAAAAATTTTTTTTGTGGGGGGAGTCATGGGCAGGAAATCGAATCCAGGTCTCCCGCATGGCAGGCAAGAATTCTATCACTGAACTACCCTTGCATTCCCTTGGTCTAATATTTTGATTGAGGCTCTGTGTGCTTGCATAACAAACATTGCCTCTGGCCCAGAGAAGTTCTAATTCTTAAAAATATTGAAATGCACTGAGCTTTCTTAAAAGTACCTTAGAGGACTCTCAAGTTTCATTTTCTTTCAGATTTAGCCTTTAATAATGGCTTGAGTTGCACTCAAAATGGCCGCTCCTAAAACTTCCTGACCATAATGAAAAAAAAATAAATCAGAAAGTTCACTCTAGGGATGTGGCTATGTAGACTCCATACTCTGCTGGAAGCCTACATCTCCAAAAAGCATAAGCAAGAGAACTGTGGGCACCAACAGCTTGACAAAGAATGAAATTTGTAAACAGCCCAAATTCACAGAGCATCGTTAGATTTGCAGTGTGGTTTTCTGCTGATGGATTTCTTCATGGATGATAACAATTCCAATAAGTATAATTCAATTGGGCAGAACCGGTTTTAAATTTTCGGTTGTTCTCAGAGAAATTTGGAGAGACCCCACAGCAAGATCTATCCCTGAAATATGTGTACATGAAACAGGCCCCTGGTCTATCAGGGAAACCCCTGGCCCAGTGGTCAGCCCCCCTGCAGCACCGCACTCCAGTGGAAATGTCTTGGTCCTCCCTTAGCACTCAGTTCAGTAATTTTGCTTCTCATCTTAATGGTTGAAAGGAAACCAAGGCAGGGCATTTCAGTGACTTGGAATACTTGATTCTTAGTCAACACTGAAAACCAAGAGACCAAACTTTCTCCTAAATTACTGCCAGTTGATTTTCCACATGAAAATCATTATCCAAATAGACCACACATAGCTCTCTAACTCTACTTCTGCAAGTGGGGTGTATGAAGGAAACAGTGCTTAAACATTATGCTGGTGGTTATCGCAGTTGTTGCTTTTGAAGGCAAATATTTAGTTTGTGAAGATTGCAAAACCAAGAACAGCACGATGTTGAGCTCCTCCCGATGTTTACAGAATGACCAGAATAGAGATACAGACAAATGCAGGGCCCCCTGTTCCTTAAGGACCTGCTGTTTGCCTCCTGCGGGCATCGATGAAGGAACACAGGGGGCCCTGGGAATGCAAGCCCAGACGATGGTGAACACCCCACCCCCCACCCCCGCCTGGGGGAGTAGGGTGAGGACACGGCTTGCCTCCCGGGTCAGGAGGGTTAGGGGTGCAGACTTTCCACAGGCGGGCAGGATGGCAGGTTTGGTGTGGCACCGTTCCTGCTTACCCCCTGGCCTGAAGAACACTACTTCTCCAGGGCCTTCCTGGAAGTTTTTGGCATATAATTAGAGAGGCCACTGCATTTGCTATAGGATAATGGGCTCCAAATTTCACTCCAGGTCTTGTGAGGAGATGTAAAAGAAAGGTAAGAAAACCCAGCTCCTGTTTTTAAAGCCTGTGCTATCGAAAGGAAAAAATAGAACAAATAGTCACATACTTACACACAAACAAAAAGACAAGCCCATATAAGAAGAAATAAAGATAAATAGCACCTACAGCATTGCGTTGCACTATCATCGATCTGTCTCCTCCACCACACCAAACTGTGATCTCTTTGGGGATAGGGAGCATGTCTTTTTCAATCCCTAAACCCTCCAGCACCGAGCCCTGTGCCTGGCATACAGTTGGTGCTCAATAAATGTTTGTATGAATCAGCCTTTATTGAGCATGTATTACCTTCATGTTGTTTTCATTTTATTTAATCTGCACAACAACCTTGTGAAACAGAGCGTTGCCCAAGAGTTCCTCCTGCTAAGTGCCAGGATTTCAACTCTGCATCTTTCCCACGGGCTCCTTCAGAGATCAAATTAGGGATGATAGGTGTTCTAGTTTGCTAGATGCCAGAATGCAACACACCAGAGACACAGATTGGCTTTCAATAAAAGGGGATTTATTTAGTTAACATATAGTTATTCAGAGAAAAGGCAGCTAACTTTCATCTGAGGTTCTTTCTTAGGTGGGAAGGCACAGGGCAATCTCTGCTGGCCTTCTCTCCAGGCCTCCGGGTTCCAACAACTTTCCCCGGGGTGATTCCTTTCTGCATCTCCAAAGGCCTGGGTTGGGCTGTGAGTGCTGAGATGAGGTATGCTGAGCTGCTTGGGCTGTGCTACATTGAGCTCTCTCATTTAAGCACCAGCCAATTAAGTCAAACTTCATTCATTGCAGCAGGCACACCTCCTAGCTGACTGCAGATGTAATCAGTGACAGATGAGGTTCACGTACCATTGGTCATGTCCACAGCAGTATGACTAGGCACCTTCACCTGGCCAAGTTGACACCTGAACCTACCACAATGGGCAGCTGCAAAGTAGTTTAATTTCATATTTTCAACCATTTCAGTGGTGGGGGACAATTTCTACCTAGTCTGATATCTGAAACCCTAGACACGTCTGAGCTCCCAGAGATTCCTCAGCAGATCCCAGGGCTGACTGGACACAGAACCTCTGCACGGGTTGCCTGGAGCAGTAGGGAACAGGGAGCTGGACGAGAAAATGGAGCTCTTAGACTGCCCTTCCCTTTCCATTTGCTCAAGGCCAAGAGCAGAACTAGGCTCATCCACTCTTCCAACTATGGAAGCAGTGAGTCAACGGCATGAGGCCTAAGACAAACCAGATCTATTTCAAATTCAGAGGTCTTTCTTCTCCTCCAAAGTTGGGTTTGGCATACCATGTAAAGATTGGACTCCAGTGAGCTGGCCATAGTAGGCATGGACAGTTAAGAAAGCAAGCTGGAGGCAGGTGGCAGTATAGAAAAGGAGGAAGGAACATAGAGTTTAGTATCTGATAGAGATGGGTTTAAATCCCAGTTCCTCTATTGCACCAAAATAGGACTTTGGACAGATTATTGCTAAGTAACTTCTTTCATTACCTCATTTGTAGAAAGAGGATGATGGTTCTTACCTCGTGGGATTATTGTAAGGATTTAAATGAGATGAAGCATGCAAAGCCCTTAGAACAGGACATAAGTACACAATAAGTCCTGTAAAATACTCGACATACACTCACGGGCTGAACTCAGTGTATTTGTCTATGTCTCTGCTTATAAATCATTCACTTTAGTTTCACAAAGGTCAAGTCCATTTAAAGTATCCATCTTTCCTCGAAACAACCAATCAACTTCGCCAGCAGATCCAAAACACCACCAGGGCTCTAGAGTTAACGGGCCACTGTGCCAACAGCGACAAAGTAGGGTCTGCAAGTCCATGGAGCACAGTGTCTAGTTGGCTACTCTCCCACCAGTGACACTCTGACCACACCCCTTCATCACTCCACTGCACCACAATGGCCTCCTTGATGCCCCTCACACAAGCCAAGAGCTCTCTCTGCTCAGGGTCATGCATCTGCTATTTCTTCCGCCTAAAATGAACTTCTCCAAGATCTGTTTGGCTCTCTCCTTCCTTTCCTTAAGGTGTCTGCTAACAAGTCCTCTTATTAAAGAAAGCTTCCCATACCACTCTATAAAACAGTAGCTCCTACTCCAGAACTCCTTTTTATTTTTATCCAGAATAGTGATTATCAGATGACCTAGTTTTGAATTTATATGTATATCTGTACATATACATATGCACACAATATAACATAATTGACATCATATATATGTGAGCCTAGAACCTAATGGGTGGGTAATCAAATATTTGTTTAAGAACGTGTATAGCTGCAGAGACCAGAGGAAGACCATGCCTGCCAGAACCTGAGAAGGGAATTTCCTCTTATGCTCCTGAGCACCTCGTAGAGGAGGTTTCACTCTTTTCTTCCCTGCAGAGGTTTCAGGATATGACTCACGTGGACTTCCCAGGATTCTGTCACTGCAGCACTGTCTGGAATCAGGGAAGAAAATAGGGAAGAGGATGAAATGAGGGGAGGTTAAAGAACAACCAGGGGACACTGAAATAGTTGGACTTCGGGTTAAGAAAACAGCAAAGAGTAACTGTGGTCCTCACGCCTCTGTGGAACTTAAAAATAGCTGATATTCTGAAATGCGAATGTCTATCTTATCACCAATCTTTCAAACAGCCCTGTGTTTGCAATCATACTCATTTTCCAAAGGGTGACTGAGGCCAGGAGAGTGCTCAAGGCACTCGCCCAAGTGTAGTGGACACGTTAGATCTTGAGTCACCCTCTGTCCGCCTCCTCAGTCCCCTTCTCCTCTGTGTGTCATGCCACGCAAGCAGGCGATTCCTTCTCCTTCCCGTACCTCAGGCTGCCCTATCAGAGCTCAGCGCTGGTTCGAAGAAAAGAGAGATGAGCTATCAGCCAGGGTCTCAGCAAGACACACAAGTCATGTCAGATGGACAAAATGAAGAAGCTCCATTAAAAGGACCAATCACAGAGGCGTGAGCAGAGTGAGGGAAGCCCAGGGCAGTTCCCAAATAGTCCTAACTGCTTTTCCCTGTGGACTACTGCTGCCCAGACTTGCCTGAATCCTCCTCTTGGTCTTCCTTTCTTGCCTTCTGTGTCCTCTCCTACTTAATCTAACCCCAGATGGGAGGTGGGAGGGGGTCTTTTCTTCTCCACAACCCCATATCTCAGCAACCTTGAAGCTTCCTCTAGCCCCACTTGTATCTTGCTTATTTCTTTGGCTTTCTCTCCCTGCCTGCAGTCACTCAGGTCCAGGTTTTGGATAAGAGGCTCTTCTCCAAGCCAGCTGAGTTGTGACATCCCTGCCCCAAGATTTCCCAAGGGGTTGCCCTGTAATCGCTCCTCTCCACCCACCATGGACATAGTGCTGGCAGTAGGGGAGGGTATGCAGCAGTGTGTGTGTGTGTGTGTGTGTGTGTGTGTGTGAGAGAGAGAGAGAGAGAGAGAGAAAGGGAGGGAGGGAGAAAGAGGTGTACCCACCAAAATAGCTCGTAATGACCCTTGGAGCAGGCTGGGGATGTGGGAGGAATGAAGGGTGGAGGGCAGCTTCATGTCGGTCCCAGCAAATGGGGATGTTGGGTGGACAGAGGTTTGCCAACGCTGAGAAGGCAAATCTGACGCCTAGATTTCCACAGTGGAATGATGCCTTTACCTCCTGAATATCTTAAATCTAAGCAGAAGACTCTCACTTAACCAGCAGCAGGAAAGATCTGTCATTTGGACAGAAACATGCTGAAGAAATGCAGCGAGAGGGAGAAGAGAAGGAAGGGCAGGAGGAAAGGAGCAACCTTGGCATTGTTGAGTGGTTCAGCACCCACGAGTTTTAGGTGTCTTGTTTTCTACAAGACTGAACATTTTTGAAGCTGAAAATTCTCAGTTTACTAAGTAGTCACCTGAGCCCTCATCTAAAATGGAATGTCTACTCCTCATGCCCACCCTTCACCCTCTCACCCCACCCCCCACCCCACCCGCCAGTGAAAACTCTTGTAATTCAATGGTTTCCTTTTGGAAAGCTTTCAAATTGTGTTCATTCGAGTTTACATTATCTGTTTTCCCCAGCTCTGAACGTGGATTTAACTCCTATTGAGTTTAATGGAACCAAATTTACAGCTGTGCTAACAAAATTTATTGCTGGACCCCTGCTTTGAGAATGGATTTTCCTAAGTTTTTTCTGGAGCTTTCCTGATAGAGTTTCTCCATGCTGGGGCACTCCCAGGGTTGGACATTGTCTGGCCTGTGCTCCCGTTGCTTCAAAACCCACCTCCTTGACCAAACTGCACTGCATCTCAGGTTCCGGCAAGTTAGTTCTATTTTAATAGTTAAAATTAATGGTTTATCAAAATCACTATTAAAAACAAGCAAAAACCCTGCTTCTCTTCATTACTCCTAACTCTCAACCTTAAGGATCTGTGTGTTCCATAAAGATGAACCTGCTCTTTAGAAAGACATTGTGAAACTCAAGTATTTTTTTAAAAATTACAAGCATTCATATCAGCAAAGACACTCAGCGCCTGCCAAGTTCAATCCTTCTGTGACCTTTTAATAGCCTTTTTATGTTTAAATAGACTTAAGAGGAGACATAGTCGCCTAGTAAGATGGCGATTATTGGGAACCATGGAGACGTAATTGGGTGTTCTAGACCTTTGCTTCACCCACGTTGGAGCCTGGATGGTGGATCTCATCCCTTACAACTCATTAGCAGCTGCCCCTTCTCACTCTGTATATATGCTCTGCATAGATCCTTTTGTGCTTTGAAGACCAATACTGGGTTTCTAAAAGATACTTATAACTGTTCTCAGTGAAAGCAGCAGCCTAGCAAGCACTGTACAAGGCCTTACAGAGGTACAACCCATGGCTGCCCTGCTGCTCCCTTAACTTGCTTTGTGAACTTCCCTCTAGATGCCCTTTATCAGGAAAAGGACACACTTTGGACTGCAGCCCAGTTCTGTTGGGTGGCTTGGTTGAAGGTGCTCTATTAGAACATTAGCACATTGAAGAATCTTACCCATATATAGATACATTAATCCTTTCTATAAATAAAAGAATAAATACCATTTGCCTCTTTAGTACACCATTTAGTGTGCTATCTTGCATTTTGAAAGGGCTTAAAAAGTGATTTTTTGTTTGTTTGTTTGTGTGAATGACAGATTGAGGAAGGGAAAGAATAGATTAATAATGATCCCCTCCCCACCCCCTGACAGAAGGAGACTTACTAAGACTTCAGAAAAGCCCGCTTCAAAAACATTGAAGCCCTTTGCCGCTCTCAAGTCTAAAGTCTTCTGTTAAGGCAGCGAGCTCTCTGGGCTTTTCCAGCAATTGAAACAACCAGGACTCTTTCAATGGAAGAAAAAATGTTCCTTAAAGTTGAGGAAAAGAGGACTTTCAGATGTCCAAGTCCTACCTAATACCTGTAGTCATTTCTCTATTTAAAGAATATTCAGAAAGAACAAGTTCTTCAAAGAGGCAAAGATGAAAGGCCACCAAATCTCCAAATGTAGAGGCTGGCTACAGGGGCAGTGGTGACAACTCATGAAGTAAGACTTCTTGGACAGGAGTCCAGGACACTTTTGTTTCACTTTTGCTGTGTCCATCCTGGAAAAATCCAAGGTGGCCCAGTGGTGGGCCTCCGGCATCATCAATGCGTCTTTGCTGACTTACCGATCACAGGACAGGCACCTTCATGCATGTGAGGTAGGTCCTTCCTAAACTGGGCCATAACAGGTATTTCAAGGTCCCTCGGATACTTCTTCATTGTAGCACTGTGGTTTGTTGTTGTTGTTTTTTAACTTTTTTTTATTGTTTAACATATCATATATACAAAGCAAAGAAAAAAAAATAATTTTCAGAGCACTTTCAATAAGTAGTCACAGGACAGATCCCAGAGTTTGTCATAGGCTACCATACCATCATCTCAGATTTTACCTTCTAGCTGCTCCAAAACATTGGAGACTAGAAGGAATAAATATTTTCTTTTATTATCACAAT
>PVIY010060950.1:0-11435 GCA_004026745.1 Myrmecophaga tridactyla | reverse complement strand
GCTTGGCCTCCTGTCAGCACTGGGAAACACGAGCTGCCACCCGTCCGGCCACTGTGCCAGTGACATAATCTGGCCCCGGCACACGGCCAGGCATTGGCGGGTACAGTCCTGGGCTCATCCACCCAGGAAGCTGGACGGCAGCTTGGCGCCTCTCTGTGCCCAGCTGACTCCCTTCAGTGTGGTTCCCAGCAGCCAACGAAATGTGCTGCTGCTTCTGGGGGAACCTTGCTCCCGGAGCCTGGCAGAGCCTGTGCCATATGGGCAAGTGAGGGGGTATCGGAGGGCTGCCACTGTCCCCCGTGCCCTGCGGGTGAGTGAGGGGGCATCGGAGGCCGCCACTGTCCCTGAGCATGCTTCAGTGACTCAGCATGAGAGGTCAGGCCGGGCCGAGTGGTCCCATCTCTGGTCTGGCCCCAGGAATGTGGTTTTCACACATACCATGCTGGGAAGTACATGTAAAACATGAAAACAGTGGCTGAGACTCCTGGGGGTGGGCATAGGGGGCTTGCTGGGGCTCAGCCTGACCTCCAGCCCTGCTGACATCTCTAGATTCCATCCAGCACAGAACAGTTCAGCCCCCTAGGGGGTCTCCTGAAAGACTCCAAAGGGCAGAGCCCAAGGGGAACATGATGTGGGCGCATGCAGATGTGCCGGCCTGGTCTCCTGGGGCTACTGTGGCAAAGTGCCAAAGATGGGTGGCTTAAAATAACATGAAGGTGCCATTGCACAGCTTTGGGGGCTGTGGGTCCAAAACGAAGCTGTTGGCAGGACCTTCCAAGTCCGCAGGGAGGAAACTGCTGTGGCCTGATTCCCAAGCCCATGGCATCCTGGTTTTTGGAGGAACCTGTGGCCTCTCTACCTGCAGCTCACAAGGCCTTCCCCTCTGCTAGTGGGTCCAATTCTCCCCTTCCTACAAGGCCAGGCAGCGTGGATTTGAGCCCCCCCATCCCTCAGTGCAGTTGGGCCTCATCTTTACTAACAACATTTTCAAGGGTCTAATTTCCAAATAAAGCCATGTTCACGGGACGGGGGTCAGGAGCCAGACGTGTCTTTCTGGGCACACGACTCAGCCCATAACGTATATAACATCCATGCATGTGGAGATATATGAAAGACCCAGGGCAACCACAGTGAGGAAGTGGCTCAGCAACTCGGGCGTGAGCTGGGGCAAGCCGTGGGGGCAGGAACAGGCTGTTGGAGCAGCGCCCGCTGCTGCCACCCTGGGGGTAGGTTACGGTCTGTCCTAAGGCTCATTTCCAAAGGATGCCTCGGGATCTTTATGATGTCTCCAAATAACCCATTCATGCTTAGATTTGGGGGAATTTTCATCTATGTTAATAAGAAAAATCAGTCTGTACATTGATTTCAAAAATATTACCCTTGGCAAGCCAGTAAAGTGATTATCATGAGGCTCTAGAGAGAGAAAAGTTTTGAGAAGGAGGGAATGTCAATTGTGACAGTAGTGCTGGGAAGTTCTGTAGGCTTCATGAGAAAAACAGAGAGCTTTTCCTATTTCCCACATCCTGGAGTAATGCACCCACGTGCCAGTGCACAGGCTCCATCAGACCCTGGAATGAGCAGGATATCCAGCTGTGCCCCGGGACACGGTAGACACTGGCCTGCATTCTCACGGCACCAACTCGCTGAGGAGGAGGACCTGGAGCTGGGGGCGGAGCCTGTGGAAACACCACTGACCCAGGTTCAGCCTTCGTTCCTGCAGAGTCACCAAGGGACACGCTGGGAAGAAACTGCTCACGTGCGGTAAGGAGTCACTGGGGAGAAGTGCCTGCGTTTTGTGGAGCCAACATGTGTTTTCACAGGAGCAGGAGGGGAGGCAGGGACCCCTCCCCAGAACACGGCTCTGGGTCTGTGCGAGGAGGCACTGGAGAATCAGACCAACCAGCCACCAGCAAAACCGAAACACCTGTCCACAGATTGAAAGAAAAGCATTTTAATGTGCATGTTGAGACATGTGTAAAAAGATGGTCTCCAAACAATATGCTGCTTATACTTATGCTAAGGTAGCAAGATCATAAGTAGCTATTTTCTTATATATTTAGCAATTTAAAAATTGTTATATTGAGCATGTATTATATATGTAATCAGAAAACTCAAAGCTTAAGAAGGAATTTGGGAGAGTGCATTTTGCATCTAGGTTGATGTTTTAACCTTCTTTTCATCTTTTCTGAGCTCCCTGATGCCAATGTTTGGCACTATGTATATGAACTATTTAGACAACTATTTATTTTTGTGTGTAAAAATATACACAACATAAAAATCCTTTTAACCATTTTAAGTGGACAATTCTTTGACCTTAAGTACATTGACAATACTGTGTAATTTTCACTACTTCTATTGCCAGACTAAATTTTTTCATTACCCCAAACCAAAACTCATACTCATTTAGCAATAACTCTCAATTCTCCCCACCCTCTTCCTTGGTAATCATTATTCTGCTTTCTGTCTCTATGAATCTTCTTATTAAAAATATTTCATATAAAGGAAATCATACAATATTTGTCCTTTTGTGTCTGACTTACTTCACTCAGCATTATACCTCCAAGATTCACCCATGTTGGAGTAGGTATCAGAACTTCATTCCATTTAATGGGTGAATACTATTTCATTATCTAGATAGACCACATTTTGTTCACCCATTCATTGGTCAAAGTGGGCACTTGGGTTGATTCCACCTTTAGTCTGTTGTGAATGATGCTGCTATGAACATTAGTATACAAATATATGTCTGAGTTCTTGCTTTCAATTATTTTGGGTATATACTCAGGAGTGGGTGTGCCAGTTTGAATCTATTATGTACACAGAAAAGTCATATTTTAATCCTGACCCAATCTTGTGGGGGCAGCCATTTCTTTCAATCCTGATTCAATATTGTAGATGGAAACTTTTGATTAGATTATCCCCACAGTTATGTGACACACCAATTGTGGGTGTGACCTTTTGATTACATACAGATGTGACTCCACCCACTCCAGGTGGGTCTTGATTAGTTTACTCAAGTGCTTTTAAAGAGGAAACATTTTGGAGAGAGCCAAGAGCAAACAGAAACTTCAGAGCCCAGAGCTGATGTAGATGCCGATACCTGGAGAACAGAAACACAGATGTCTGGAAATGCTTGGAGCTCAGCAGACATCACCACGAGATGTTAAGCAAGCCAGAGTCTGGAGAGAGCCAAGGGAAGTCAAGAGATGAAGGCCAGCCCCAAAGAAGAAGTGAGGAACCCCCATAGGAACAGAAGTTGAAAGCAACAGAACCCAGGAGCAAGGGACCAGAATGCCAGCAATGTGATTCTCAGCTGACAGAGCTGTTCCTGACCCATTGGTTTTCCTTGAATTAAGGTATATTTTCCTGGATACCTTACTTGGGACATTCTTACAGGCTTAGAACTGTAAACTTGCAACTTATTAAATTCCCCTTTTAAAAATCATTCCATTTCTGGTATATTGCATTCCCGCAGCTTACAAACTAACACAGTGGGCTTGCCAGGTCATAAGGTAATTCTGTGTATAACTTTCAGAGGAACTGACACTGGGAAACTGTTTCCCACAGCAGCTGCATTTTACATTCTGAGGACAATGTGTGAGGGTTCTTCTTTCTCCATGTCTTTGCCAGCCTTACTATTTTCAGTATTTTTAATAATATCCATCCTAGTGGGTGTGAAGTGGTATCTTATTGTAGGTCTAATCTGCATTTAGCTAATTATTAAGGATGTTGAGAATCTTTTCATATACTTATCAGCCATTTCTTATTTGGAAAATGTCTATTCAAAGCCTTACCTGTTTTGAAAATTGGATTGTTTGTCTTTTTGTTGTTGAGTTGCAAGAGTTCTTTATAAATTCAGGGTATCAAACCCTTATCAAATGTATGGTTTCCAAATATTTTCTCCAATTTGTAGGTTGTCTTCACTTTCATAATGATGTCTTTTGATGCATAAAGGTTTTTAATTTTGATGAAGCCCATTTTACCTATTTTTTTCTTTTGTTCCTTGTGCTTTTGGTTTAAAATCTAAAAACCCATTGACTACTACAAGTCCTGAAGATATGTTTTTTCATAAAAATTTATAGTATTAGCTCTTATAGTTAGGTCTTTGATGCATTTTGAATTAATTTTTGCATATGGTATGAGGTAGGGGTTCACATTCATTCTTTTGCATGTGGATTTCCAGCTGTCCCAGCACCATTTGTTGAAGAAACTGTTATTTCCACATTGAATGGACTTGGCACCCTTTTTGAAAATCAACTGACCATGGATGGGTGCATTTATTTCTGGAATCTCAATTTTATTTGACTGGTCTTTATGTCCATCCTTATTCTAGTGCCACACTTTTTTAAATTTTTAACTTTTTTATTGTATTGTATAGCATATATACAAAGCAAAGAAATAAAAAAGCAATTGTTTTCAAAGCACTGTTCAGCACGTGGTTACAGGACAGATCCCAGAGTTTGTCATGGGCTACCATATGATCCTCTCCTATTTTTCCTTGTACCTGCTCCAGAATATAGGAGGCTAGAGGGCTTAAATATTTCTTTATCATCACAATCGACTTTTTTTGTGAAAAATAACATACATACAAAAAAGCTATAAATTTCAAAGTACAGCATCTCAATTAGTTGTAGAACATATTTCAGAGTTTGACATGGGTTACAATTTCACAGTTTTAAGTTTTTACTTCTAGCTGCTTGAAAATACTGGAAATACTGGAAACTAAAAGAGATATTCATTTAATGATTCAGCATTCATATTCATTGGTTAAATCCTATCTTCTAACTTCTAACTTCTAAATCCTAAATCCTAACTCCACCATGACTTTTGATCTGACCATCCCTCTCTTTAGGGGTGTTTGGCCTATAGCAATTCTAAAATTTTCATATTGGAAGGGGCTGTTACTAATATGGGGTAGGGAGATAGAACATCTGTTGTTCTGGAGAGGCTGGGCTAGGTTTCAGGACTTTGGACCAGGGACCCATCTGGAGGTTGTAGGTTCCTGGAAAGTTACTCTAGTGCCTGGAACCCTTGTGGAATCCTATGTATTTACCAAGGTGTTCTTTAGGATTGGCTGGAATGGCCCTGGTTGGGGGTTAGCAGGTTATGATAGGTAGCAAGGTCTAACTAAAGCTTGAGTAAGAGAAACCTCCAGAGTAGCCTCTTGACTCTATTTGAACTCTATCTGCCACTGATACTTTATTAATGATGCTTCTTTTTCCCCTTTTGGTCAGATGGAATTGTTGATACCATAGTGCCAGGTCTGGATTCATCCCTGGGAGTCATCTCCCATGTCATCAAGGAGACTGTCACCCCTGAATGTCATGTCCCACGTGGGGGGGGAGGACTTCACTTGCAGAGTGGGCTTAGAGAGACTGAGGCCACATCTGAACAACAAAAGAGGTCCTCCAGAAGTAACTCTTAGACATGCCTATAGGTAGTCTAAGCTTCTCCACTACCTACACAGGCTTCGCAAGAGTAAGTCTCATGATCAAGGGCATGGCCTACTGATTTGGATTTCCCTAAAATTTGATACGGTATCCTGTATTTGATCAGTACCCTGATAGTAAGGTTTAATAGTTCCACATTCTATCTCCTACTTGCAAAAAAGACTTTGCAAATGCTTTTTATTTTTTATTACTTGGGCAGGCACCAGGAATCAAACCTGGGTCTCTGGCATAGCAGGTGAGAATCTGCCACTGAACTACCATTGTCCACCCTGCCAATACTTTTTGATTATCTGCTTAATATACTCTAGAATGTTTGCAGGCATTACAATAATCTATACAGGACTAAAGGACCTCTTTCTTGTTATGTGCTCCCTGTGTTTCAATTGTTCAAATGAGCTATACAGATGGGTTGAATTAGATTATGCACTACAGAAAATTTCTGTTCCAGAACAAATAAACGTTTCTTCTATTGGTCTCGAAGAGTATGTATGGTTCTAAAATACAGACACTGTCTTCCTTACCCCTATATTCTGAATTACTTTAACCTCAACCTGTTCAGCTTTGTTCTGATCTCTAAATATCAGGTTATATATATAAAACAGCCTCTTAAAATCCAGAAATAATCACCACTCTGGACTTAATGTGTCTGCTCTAAAAGCTTACAATCTAGGCCCCTGTTTTCTTATAAGCATTTTCTAAAGGTGCCTATACCATTGTTGTTCTTTTGTCTCTGGCTTATCTTGTCTCGCCAAATGTCCCACACGTTCATTCACATCGTTGCATGTCTCACGACTTTGTTCCTTTTTGTAGCAGCACAGCCTTCCTTCATAAGTAGACACCATCGTTCACCAATCTATTTTTCCATCAGTGAATCCTTCAGCCACCTGCATTCATCGGACATCATGTAGAGGGCCCAAAGTCCACAGTCCATCAACATTCTCACTTTTAGATAATTTCATTGTTCCCAAGAGAAAGAAAACCAATCATCACACCCTCACCAAATAAGAAATCTAAACCTCCTCTGAACTATCGTTCCTCCATTATTTACCTCTGCTGTTGCTGTTGTAGTGCTGAAGATTGCCTTTTGAACTAAGCCTATAGCATACAATAGCAGTTTTCCCCCATACCGTGGTCTTAAACACTCTTTGTACAAGAATCATATCTTTGAAGTAATTCTTGCAAGAAGTAATTCATATTTCTGGTGTTAATCAGTGGGACATATAGGTCTATACAACCCCTTTCAATCTTGTTCATCTTCAATAGGGTAATATTACTTATAGATCTACTAGAGAACCACCTTCACTTGTATCTATTCCCTTACATTGGAGTTCAACCTCATTAGCTAACGATTCACCCATCTCTAGCTTCTATGTATCTCTAAGTCACCTATATTCTGTAGTATAAGCCTTTGATTATACCTTTATGTGGGTCATAAAAGTGGAATCATACCATATCTATTCTTTTGGTCTGGCTAATTTCACTCAGCATTATGTCCTCAAGGCTCATCCATCTTGTCATGTGCTTCAAGACGTCATTCTGTCTTACTGCTGCATAATATTCCATTGTATGTATATGCCACATTTTGTTGATCTGCTCATCTGTTGATGGGCATTTGGTTTGTTTCCATCCTTTAGAGGTTGTGAACAATGCTGCCATGAACGTCGGTGTGCAAATGTCTGTTTGTGTCATTGCTTTCAGCTGTTCTGGGTATATACCAATTAGTGCTATTGCTAGGTCATAGCGCAAATCGATATTTAGTTTCCTAAGGAATGCCAAACAATATTCCATACTGGCTGTGCCATTATACATTCTCAACAGCAATGCATAAGTGTCCCAGTTTCTGACATCCTTTCCAACATTTATAGTTTCCTGTTTGTTTAATAGCAGCAATTCGTATAGGTGTGAGGTGGTATCTCATTGTACTCTTGATCTGCATTTCCCTTATAGCCAGTGAAAATGAGCATCTCTTCATGTGCTTTTGAGCCATCTGTATTTACTCTTTAGAAAAATGCCTATTCATGTCTTTAACCCATCTTATAATTGGGTTGTTTGTTCTTTTGTTGTTGAGTTGTGTGATTTCTTTGTATATACTGGAAATCAAACCTTTGTCCAATATGTAATTTCCAAATATTTTCTCCCATTGATTTGGTTGCCTTTTCATCTTTTTGACAGAGTCTTTTGAGGTGCAGAAACATTTCATTTTGAGGAGTTGAGTCTTTTAAGGTGCAGGAAGATTTGATTTTGAGGAGTTCCCATTTATCTATATTTTCTTTTGTGGCTTGTGCTTTAGGTGTAAAGTTTAGGAAGCTACCTCCTATTGTTAGGCCTTAAAGATGTTTTCCTACATTTTCTTCTAGCTTTATGATCCTAGTTCTTATATTTAGGTGTTTGATCCACTTCAAATTAATTTTTGTGTGGGGTATAAGATAGGGGTCCTCTTTCACTCTTTTGGCTATTGATATCCAGTTCTTCCATGCCTCAGTATTGAAAAGACTATTTTGTCCCAATTCAGAGGATTTGGAGGCCTTGTCAAAAATTGGTTGACCACAGATTGGATGGTCTATTTCTGCACTCCATTGGTCAGTGCTTCTATCTTTGTGTCATTACCATGCTATTTTGACCACTGTGGCTTTATAATAGGTTTTAAAGTAAGGGAGTGTTAATCCTCCCACTTCATTCATTGTTTTAGGATGCTGTTGACTACTTGGAGTCTCTTTCTCTTCCAGATGAATTTGGTAATTAACTTTTCCAAATCTTCAAAATAGGTTGTTGGAATTTTGATTGGTACTGTGTTGAATCTGTAGATCAATTTGGGGAGAATTGACATCTTAACTATATTTAGCCTTCCTATCCATGAGCAGGGAATGTCTTTCCACCTATTTAGATCTCCTTTGATTTCTTTTAGCAATGTTATGTAATTTTCTGTGTACAAGTCCTTTATGTCCCTAGTTAAATTCATTCCTAAGTACTTGATTCTTTTAGTTGCTATTCTTAATGGTACTTTTTCCTGAATTGATTCCTCAGCTAGGTCATTGCTTGTGTATAGAAACGTTACTGATTTTTGCACATTAATTTTATAGCCTGCTACCTTGCTGCATTTGTTTATCAGCTCAAGTAACTTTGCTGTAGAGTTCTCAGGATCTTCCAAGTATAGTCATATCATATGCAAATAATGAGAGTTTCACTTTTTCCTTTCCAATTGAGATGCCTTTTATTTCTTTGTCCTGACCAATTGCTCTAGCTAGAATTTTCAGCACAATGGTGAAAAATAGTGGTGACAGTGGGCATCTTTAATTTGTTCCAGATATTAGGGGGAAAGCTTTCAGTCTCTCTCCATTGAGTATGATGCTGGCTATTGGTTTTTCACATATTCCCTTTATCATATTGAGGTAGTTACCTTTGATTCCTATCTTTTGGACTGTTTTTATCAGAAAAGGATGCTGAATTTTGTCAAATACTTTTTCAGCATCAATCGAGATGATCATGTGATTTTTCCCTTTCAATTTTTTAATGTGCTGTATTATAGTAATTGGTTTTCTTGTGTTGCATTCCTTGTATTCCTGGTATAAACCCCAGTTCATAGTGTATAATTATTTTAATGTGTTGTTGGATTCGATTTGGTAATATTTTATTGAGAAGTTTTGCATCTATGTTCATTAGGAACATTGGCCTGTAGTTTTCCTTTCTTATAGCATCTTTACCCAATTTTGGCATTAAAATGATATTAGCTTCATAAAATGAGTTAGGTAGAGTTCCTTTTTCCTCAGTTTCTTGGAAATGTTTGAGCAGGATTGGTGTTAGTTCTTTTTGGAACGTTTGCTAAAATTCCCCTGTGAAGTCATCTGGCCTTGGGTTTTTCTTTGTAGGAAGATTTTTGATAACTGATTGAATCTCTTTAGTTGTGATTGGTTTGTTGAGATCTTCTATTTCTTCCTGAGTCAGTGTAACTTGTTTGTGTGTATCCAGGAATTTGTCCATTTCATCTAAGTTGTCTAATTTGTTGGTGTATAGTTGTTCATAGTATCTTCTTAAGATTTCTTTTATTTCTTCAGAGTCTGTGGTAACACACACCTTCTCATTTCTGATTTTGTTTATTTGCAACCTCTCTCTTTTTCTTTGTCAGTCTTGCTAGTGGCCCATCAATTTTATTGACTTTCTCAAAGAACTAACTTTTGCTTTTATTGATTCTTTCTCTGGTTCTTTTGTTCTCCCATTCATTTATCTCTGCTTTAATCTTTGTTATTTCTCTTTTTCTGCTTGCTTTGGGGTTAGTTTGCTGTTTTTCTCAAGTTCCTCCAGGTGTGCTGTTAAGTTCCTGATTTTTGCTCTTTCTTGTTTTTTAGTATAGGCATTTAGGGCAATAAATTTCCCTCTCACCACAGCCTTTGCCAACATCCCACAAGTTCTGATAAGTTGTATCCTCATTTTCATTCATCTCCAGATAGCTACTGATTTCTCTAGCAATTTCTTCTTTGGCCAACTGGTTGTTTAAGAGTGTGTTATTTACTCTCCATGTATTTGTGAATGTTCTCATTCTTTGGTGGTTATTGAGATCCAGCTTAATCTCACTGTGATCAGAGAAAGAGCATTGACTAATTTTGATGTTTTTAAATTTATAGAGACCACTTTGTGCCCCAGCATATGATCTATCTTGGAGAATGTTCCATGGGCACTAGAGAAGAATGTACATCCTTGTGCTTTGGAGTGCAATGACCTATATATGTCTGTTAGGTGTGATTCATTTGTCAAATTAATTCCCTTCTCTATTTCCTTGTTGATCTTCTGTCTGGCTGTTTTATCTGTAGAGCAGAGTGGTGTATTGAAATCTTCTACTGTTATTGTTGAAGCATCTATTACTCGTTTTAGTTTTACCAATGTCATTTTCATGTACATCGGAGCTCCTTGATTGGGATCATGAGTATTTATGATTGTTATATCTTCTTGGTGAATTGACCCTTTAATTAGTATATAGTGTCCTTCTTTGTCTCTTATGATGTCTTTACATTTAAAGTCTATTTTGTCTGATATTAGGATAGCTACTCCTGCTTTGTTTTGGTTACAACTTGCATGGAAAATCTTCTTCTGTCCTTTTACGTTCAATCTATTTGCATCCTGTGATTAAGATGAGTCTCTTGTAAGCAGGATATAACTGGATTATGTTTCTTGACCCATTCTTCCAATCTGTGTCTTTTAATTGGTAAGTTTAGTATGTAAACATTCAAAGTTTTACTGAAAAGGCATTTCCTAAATCCACCATCTTATCTTTTTAATTTTATTTGTCAGATCTATATATTCTTCTCCTTCTTACTCTTTGTATTCTTTAAATTACCCTTAGTGGTACTTTTCAATTCTGTGCCCTCCTCCAGACCTCCCTCTCCTTTTTTTTTTTTTTTCTGCCAGCAGAACTCTTTTTAATATTTCTTGTAGGGCCAGTCTCTTGTTGACAAATTCTTTCAGGACTTCGTTGTCTGTGAAAACTTTAATCTCTCCCTCAGTTTTCAAGGACAATTTGTCTGGGTACAGAATTCTTGACTGGAAGTCTTTCTCTTTCAGGATTTTGAGAATATCATGCCACTACCTTCTCACCTCCAGGGTGCTAGTTGAGTAGTCTGAACTCAGTCTTATTTGGTTTCCCTTGTATATAGTAGATTGTTTTTTTCTTGCTGCTTACAGGATTTTCTGCTCTTGTTCAATGTTTGACAGAGTGATTAATATGTATCTTGGGGAAGGCCTATTTGTATTTATTCTGTTTGGAATTTCTTGGACTTCTTTGACTTGTTTATTTATGTCCTTTATAAGGGTTGGGAAGTTTTCCCCCATTATATCCTCAACTACTCTTTCTAGCCCTTTACTCCTCTCGTCTCCTTCTGGGACACCAGTGATTCTTATATCTGTGCACTTTGTTTTGTCTATCATTTCGCTGAGATCCAGTTCATTTTTTTCCATCTTTTTTTTTTTTTTTTGTCATTTGCTGTTTTGAGTCTT
>PVIY010060949.1:0-11420 GCA_004026745.1 Myrmecophaga tridactyla | reverse complement strand
AAGGCAGTGGGATAATGTATTCATAATGCTGAAAGAAAACTACTGTCCACTAAGAATTTTACATCATGTAAGACATTCTTTTATAAAAGGAGTAAGAGATTAAGACATTCCCAGATAATTGTGTGAGGAAGTTCATTACTGGTGGACTTGTTCTACAAACAATGCTAAAGGGAGTTCTTAGGACTGAAAAAAAGGACAGTAGACAACTGATCAAAGTAGAATAAAGAAATAAAGAGCCCTTTATCGTAAGGTAACCACATGGATATTTAGAAATGTCAGTACAGGTTTTTTTTTTTTTTTTTGCTATGTAACTCCACTTCTTACAGGTGCTCAAAAAGCAAATAACTACAAGAAAAGGTGGGTGAATGAGATGTAACGGACAGTCTATGTGTGTGCTATTCAAGCTAAGTGGGTACCAAATGAAATGATTCTTATATATTAAAGATGTTACATTTTAGTGACATGGGAACCTCAAAGAAAATATATGAAATCATATTCAGAAAGAAATGAGATGGGTCTCAAAGTAGAACAATACAGAAAAAATATATGAAAAACAGGTATTCACAGAAAACTGGAGGGTCTAAAAGTGTATTCGAGTTACAAAGGGAATATGGCAAACAGGAGAAAGAAATTACAGCGTTATCAGTAGCTACCTTAAATGCAAATCGATTAAACCCTACTGTCAAAAGAGAGAGAGAGGGATGGAATGGATTACAAAATACTACCCAATTATATACTGATTACAAGATACTCACTGTAAATTGAAAGACATAAGTAGGTTGAAAGTGAAAAGATCGAAAAAAATGTACCATCCAGGTAGTAACCAAAAGAGAGCTACGGCAGTTATGCTAATACCAGATGAAAGACACTTTAAGATAAATAACTTTTACAAGGGACAAAGAAGGTTGTCTATGTACTGATAAAGGGATCAATTCAGCAAGAAGACAACAATTATAAATAAATAAATATATACACCTATATATTTATATGTAATATAAATTATACTGGACATTGCTCTGGAAGATCTAGACACAGCAATTAGGCAACAAAAAATTATTCAGCATATACAAATTGGACAGGAAGAGTAAAACTTTTCTTATTTGCAGATGACGTGGTCCTATATACAGAAAAATCCATATCAAAGCTACTAGAGCTAAAAAATGAAGTCATCAGTGTTGTAGGGTACAAGGCCAACACCCCCAAATCACAGTTTTTTCTATACCCTAGTAATTAACATTATAAAGAAGAAATCAAGAAAAAAATTCCATTTATAATAACAAATAAAAGAATCAAACATCTAGGAATAAACCTAATCAAGGAGGTAAAAGGCTTGTACCCAGAAATCTACAAAATACTGCTAAAAGAAATCAAGGAAGATCTAAATAAATAGAAGTACATTCCATGTTCATGGATTGAAAGGCTAAATATTGTTAAGATGTCAATTCTACTCAAAGCAATTTGTAGAATCTGTTCAATCCCAATCAAAATTCCAACAATCTTCTTTACAGAAATGGAAATGTCAACCATCAAATTCATGTGGAAGAGTAAAGAGTCCCAAATAGCTAAAATGATCTTGAAAAAGAAGAGCTAAGTTAGAGGACTCACACTTCCTGATTTTAAAACTTACTACAAAGCCAGGGTAATCAAAATAGCATGGTAGTGGTCCAAGGACAGATATATAGACTGTTCTAGCTGATGGAATGCAACACACCAGAGATGGATTGGCTTTTAATAAAAGGGGATTTATTTCATTAGTTCCTCAGAGGAAAGGCAGCTATCTTTCCACTGGGTTCTTTCTGATGTGGGAAGGCACAGGATGGTCTCTGCTGGCCTTCTCTCCAGGCCTCTGGGTTCCAACATCTTTCCCCGGGGTGATTCCTTTCTGTATCTCCAAAAGTCTGGGCTTAGCTGTGAGTGCTGAGATGAGGTATGCTGAGCTGCTTGGCTGTGCCACGTTGTGCTCTCTCATTTAAGCACCAGCCAATTAACTCAAACATCATTCATTGCAGCAGACCCACCTCCTAACCTACTGCAGATGTAATCAGCAACAGATGAGGTCCACATACCATTGGCTCATGTCCACAGCAACAGAACTAGGTGCCTTCACCTGGCCAAGTTGACAACTGAATCTAACTACCACATAGACCAATGGAATTGAATTGAGAGTTCAGAAGTAAACTCTCACATTTGTGGCCATCTCATTTTGGACAAGTATCACAAGGCCACTCACTGTGAAAGAGTAGTATTTTCAACAAATGGTCCTGCGAAAATTGGATGTCCATATGCAAAAAAATAATGAAGGAAAGCTCCTACTTCACATGATACAAAAAAAAAAACTCAAACTGATCAAAGATGTAAATATAAGAAGCAGAACTTATAAAACTCCTAGAAGGAAACAGAGTGAAAGCAACTTCAAGACTGTGTCAGGTTATGGTTTCTTAGACTTTATACCCAAAGCACAAGCAGAAAGAAAAAATAGATAAATGGAACCTCATCAAAATAAAAAAACTTTTGTGCATCAAATTACTTTTTCATCTAGGTAAATTGACAACCTACACAATGGGAGGAAAATATAGTTAATTACATATCCAATAAGGGCTTTAATATCCTGAACATAAAAATATCCTGCAAATCAGCAATGAAAAGACAACCCAATCCAAAAATTATCTAAGAGACTTGAATAGACATTTCTCCAAAGATGATATACAAATGGCCAAAAAGCACATAAAAAGATGCTCAACATCTTTAGGCATTAAAGCACTTAAAATCAAAACCACAATGGATATTATTTCACACATTCTAGAATGCATGCTACTTTTTAACAGAAAATTGGAAATTGAAATTGAATATATAATATCATTTACACTGGTATCTGAAATATGAAATATTTAGAGATATAATTAACAACATATGTGTAAATCTGTACACTATAAACTACAAAGCATTGTTGAGTAAAAATTAAAAGAATCTAATTACATGGAAGATAAAACAATAGTCATAGATTAGACAATGTTCACAGATGAAGCCTATATGTTATTAAGATGCTACTTTCTCCAAATTCATCTATAAATTCAATGAAACCTGAATAAAAACTCTGATAGGCAGTTTTTTATTTAGTTTTTAAAAAATTGACAAGAAGATTCTGAAATTTATAAGAAAGTGTAAGAGACCTAAAAGAGTAAAAAAAAAATACTTGAAAAGGGAACTATGAAGTTGGAGATCTTAAATTAATGATTTAAATCATAGCAATCAAGATCATGTAATATTGGCATAAGAACATAAATGTATCAATAAATCAAATAGTGTCAAGAAATAGGCACAAACATATGCAGCCATAGAATATTCAACAAATGTGGCAAGGCAGTTAAAAAGCAAATCCTAGTCTTTTCCACAAATTAAACATAGTATCTTAAGAAATAAATAAATGGATAGTTTAAATATCAATAAATCAGTTAACACAAATTATTTCCCAACAATAAGGAAACAGTTGCTGTATGCATAGGTGAGACTCTGAATGCTGAATAAGATAATCCAAAGATTTGCATATTTATTTAAAATTTTCCAATTCAAACAATTCCTCTCCTTTTAAAATTATTTTAGTTACTTTTTAATTTTTCATTGATATATATTCACATATCATGTAATCATCCAAAGTGTACAATCAGTGGTTCACAATAGCAGCATGTAGCTGTGTATTTGTCAAAACAATTGACTCTTTATTTTTTTGTGAAAAATAACATATATACAAAAAAGCAATACATTTCAAAGTGCATTGCAACAATTACTTGTAGAACAGATTTCAGAGTTTGGTATGGATTACAGTTCCACAATTTTACTTCTAGCTGCTTTAAGATACTGGAGACTAAAAGAAATATCAATATAATGATTCAGCAATCATAATCATTTGTTAAGCCCTATCTTCTCTTTTTTTTTGATGCACCAATTAGAAAGTATTATGTATCCCAGAAAAGCCGGGTTTTAGTACTAATTCAATCTTGTGGGAGAACCATTTCTTTTAACCCCTATTCAACGCCGTACATTAGTGTCTTTTAATTAGATTATTCTCATGGAGATGTGATATACTGAATTGTCAGTATTAATTTTTGATTAGATGGAGATGTGACTCCACCCATTCCAGGTGGGTCTTGATTGGCTTGCTGGAAGCCTTTCAAAGAGGAAACATTTTGGAGAAACAAGAGAACAGACAGAAATGACAGAGCCTAGAGAAATGGCAGAAGCCTCAGAGCCAACAGAAACTTCACAGCAGAGCTGACACAGATGCAGACATGTGGAGGAGAGAGACACAGATGTTTGGAGATGCTCAGAGCCCTGCAGATGTTGCCGTCAGATGTGAAGCAAGCCAGAACCTGGAGAGAGCCAAGGGAAGCCAAGAGATGAGAGCCAGCCCTGGAGAAGTAAAGTGAGGAGTGCTCACAGGAACAGAGGCTGAACAGAGGTGTTCTTGACTCATCAGCTTTTCTTGAGTGAAGGTAGTCTTTTGTTGGTGCCTTAATTTGTACAACTTTACCTCCTTAGAATTGTAAACTGGTAACTTATTAAATTTCCGTTCTTAAAAGCCATTCCATTTCTGGTATACTGCATTCCAGGAGCTTAAAAGCTAGAACAATCACCTTTGATCTTTATCCCACTCTTTATGGGTATTTGGGCTATGCCCATGGAATGGCTGCTGTTTTGAAGGCACAAAACTAAAAGAGTTGCAGAAGATGTGGAGAAATAGGAACACTCATTTATTGTTGGTGGGAATGTAATACGGTGCAGCCACAGTAGAAGACATTTGGTAGTTCTGCAGAAAGTTAAATATAGACTTCACATTTGACCTGGAAATCCCACTTCAATGTATGTAACCCCCCCCAATTTGAAACAGAAAAATAGATCTATACATGCCAACATTATCAAATGTCTTATCATAGTGGCATTATTCCCAATGTGAAAAAGAATGAAGCAAGACAAGTGTCCATCAATTTATGAATGGATAAACAGGATGTGTCAAATACAGACAATGGAATATTAATTGGCTGTGGAAAAGAAATGAAGCTTTGATACATGTGAATACATGGTGGAACCTTAAAGACATTATGTTGCATGACATAAGCCAGACCAAAAAAAGATAAATTCTGTATGATATGACTGATATGAAATAATGTGTATGACAAATTCATAGTGTCAGAAACTTCAGCATTGATTATGCAGGACTAGGGTAGAGTTAGGAAATGGGGAATTAATTTTTAATTGGTACAGAATTTTTGGGGGAGGAGTAATGAAAGGTTTTTGTAAAGGACGATGGAGATGGTAGCACAACACAGTAAAAGCAATTAGTACCATTGAATTGTATATTTCACTATTGCAAAAAGGGAAAATTATAGATTGCTTATATGTTGATAGAAAAATTCCAAAAAAATTAACTGTACATTCCAAACAATGAATTCTAATGCAAACTATGGACTATAGTTAATAGTGCAATTATACTAACATTCATTCATCAATTATAACAGAATTTTCATTCTAATGACATGGTAATAATAGGAGGGGTACATGGGAAGTCTGGACTTTCTTCAAGATTTTTCTGTAAACTCATGAACTATTCTGATCAAAAAGCATCTTACTTGGGAATGCAAATTTTAAGAAATGAAAACTTTCTTCTGTCTAGATAGGTCCAGCTTCTGAGGCAATCTGATCTTTGGATGTATGCTCCTGAGAGCAAACAGACTACCCATGACAGAAAAGGCATCTTTAGTGAACACTTAGCTGAATCTTCCTTCATTTTTTCATCCCAATTTTCAAAATTACTAACTTCATGCAAAAGTGTAAAAAATATAGTCTACGCTTGATTCTATCTTCCCCTTTTAATATAATGACAGTTGATTATATTTTCCCCTTTTAATATGGATATAAGGAAAATTGATGTTCATAGTAGCTCTTCGTCATAGCTGACCTTGTACTCCTGCCTGATGGACTTGTAAAAAAGTATAAATGGCTGTTATATTTCACTACCCACTATTATTTAACCCCTGCCTGGACACAGAAAGATGATTTCAGTGTTTCTCTGGGTAGCCTGTTTGTTTCTAAATACAGGTCACTGCAGTGCCTTTAAGTAGAAGACTTAAAAATGAATTGTTGCATAGTGCATAAAATATTTTCATGCACTATAACTGTGATCTATTGAATTCTGTACCCCAGTTTTGACATGTCCTTGATTGTTTTTTAAAATATTTTCATTGACACATCTTTGCACACACACAGTTCATACATAGTGGATCAATGACTCACATATCATCACATAGTTGTGTAATCATCACCATGATCCTTTTTTAGATCTTTTGCACCACTCCAGAAAAATAAATAAAAAGAAAAAAGTCATACATACATACTCCTGACTCCTCCCTCTCATTGGCCAGTAGTATTTCCATCTACCAAATATATTTTACCCCTTATCCCTCCTACTATTTATTTATTTATTTTTATCCCCATATTTTTTACTTAGCTGTTCATACCCTGGATAAAAGGAGCATCAGACACATGGTTTTCACAATCACACAGTCTCATTGCAAAAGTTATACCTTTATACAATCATATTCAAGAATCAAAGCTTCTAGAAAATAGTTTAACAGTTTCAGGTACTTCTCTCCAGCCACTCCAATATGCCACAGACTAAAAAGAAATATCTATATACTGCATAAGAATAACCTCTAGGGTAACCTCTCGATTCTGTTTGAAATCTCTCAGCCATTGAAACTTTATTTTGTCTCATTTCTCTTTTTCCCCTTTTGGTCAAGATTTTCTCAATTCCCTTATGCTGGGTCCCAGCTCACCCCATGTTGCCAAGGAGATTTACACCCCTGGGAGTCATGTCCCATGTAGGGGAAAAAGTGGTGAGTTCACCTGCTGAGTTGACTTAGAGAGCAAGGCCACATCTGAGTAACAAAAGAGGTTTTCTGGGGGTGACTCAGACTTAATTTTAAGGAGGTTTAGCCTATCCTTTGCAGGAATAAGTTTCATAGGAGCAATCCCAGAGGTCTCGGGGTTGGTCTGTTGATTTGGTTGTTTCCACTGCTTGTGAGAATATCAGAAATTCTCCAAATGGGGAGGTTGAATATATCCTCTTTCTCCCCAATACCCCAAGGAGATTTTGCAAATACTTTATTCACTGCCCAAATTACTCTGGGATATAGCAGCACATCACACTAATCTGGACAAACCAACAAAATCACAGGCCCTATTCAAAATTCCATGTACTTATGGTGTTCAATTAAACTCACCATACAAGTTAAATTAGGAAATGCATTACCCAAAATATAAATTTTCCATGAAATAAACATCTCTCTCCTTGGTCTCACATGGAAATTGAAGCTTCAAAATATGGGTGATATCAACCTTTACCCTGTATTCTGATCTACCTCAGTCCTATCCAGATCAGCTTCCTTTATATCTCTCCTTGAAGTGTGATCCCTTTTTCAACTTTTTAAGCATTACCGGTATGGGGTACTGCTGACTTTTTAGCATCAGAGCTCTAAATCTGAGTCTCGGTTGCCACATAAATACCTAAAGTTTCTGAGAATGACCAGGTTATATCAAACAGCTCATTATCTCAGAATTTAGAAATAACAGTTACAATTCCTGAATCTATGTGACTTCTGTAGTAGCTTACAATCTAGGACCCTTTACAATAGGTGCCAACCTCATAACACATGCTTTCCACTTCAGTTCACCAAGTTTTTATATTATAGTTGGTCCATATGAATGAGGCATGATACTATTTGTATCTTTGTTCCTGACACTTCGTTCATCATAGAGTCCTTAAGATTCATTCACCTAGTGGCCTCATAACTTAATTCTTTCTTGTGGCCACTCAGTAGTCCATTGTATGTGTACACCATAATTCTCCCTTCCTATTCCACAGTCCTTGTACGCTTAGAACACTTCCATTCATTGTGGATCCTGAACGCTGCCGCCATAAGCACCAGTGTGCAAATGTCCATTCATGTTCCCATAATAAATTCCTCCATGAAGCCACGGAGCATATGACAACCCCACACTGCCCTCCAAGGGGCTGCCCCTCTCAGTTTCCCTAACAACAGTGAATAGGTACATCTCTTTCTCTGCGTTTTCTCTAACACTTGTTTCTCTCTGTTCTTTTTTTTAAAACTACTTTTACTGTATAATATAACATATATACAAAGCAAAGAAATAAAAAACCAATAGTTTTCAAAGCACTCTTCAACAAGTAGTTACAGGACAGATCCCACTGATTGTCATGGGCTATGATACTATCATCTGAGATTTTTCATTCTAACTGCTCCAGAATATAAGAAGCTAGAGGGAATAAATATTTTATCATCTCAATTGACTTTTTTGTGAAAAATAACATATATACCTAAAAGTAGTAAATTTCAAAGCACAGCACAACGACTAGTTGTAGAACAGATTTCAGAGTTTGGTATGGGTTGCAAGTCTACTTTTTAGGGTTTTACTTCTAGCTGCTCTAAGATACTAGAGAATAAAATAAATATCAATTTAATGATCCAGCAATCATATTCATTTGTTAAGCCCTTCCTTCTGTATATAACTCCATCATCACCTTTGATCTTTCTATCCCACTCTTTAGAGATATTTGGGCTTTGGCCATTCTAACTTCTCCATGTTGGAGGGGGCTGTCAATAATATGTAGGGAGATGGAACTAGCTGATGTTCTGGAGAGGCTGGGCCCTCTAGGTTTCAGGACTTATCTGGTCCAGGGACCCATCTGGAGGTTGTAGGTTTCTGGAAAGTTACTCTAGTGCATGGAATCTCTCTAGAATCTTATATACTGCCCTAGGTGTTCTTTAGCATTGACTGGAATGGTTTTGTATGGGGTTTGGCAAGTTATGATAGGTAGCAATGTCTAACTGAAGCTTGCATAAGAGTGACCTCCAGAGTAGACTCTCAACTCTATTTGAACACTCTCAGCCCTGATACTTTATTAGTTACCCTTCACTTTTCCCTTCTGGTCAGGATGTAACTGTTGATCCCACAGTGCCAGGGTGGGACTCATTCCTCGGGGTCATCTCCCATACTGCCAGGGAGACTTTCATCCATGAATATCATGTCCCATGTAGGAGAAAGAGCAATGATTTCACTTGCAGAGTTGGGCTTAGAGAGAATGAGGCCACATCTGAGCAACAACAGAGGTCCTCCAGAAGTAGGTAACTTCTCTGCTACCTACATAAGCTTCACAAGAGTAAGCCTGAAGATCAAGGGGTTGGCCTATTCATTTGGGTGTCCCTAATATTTGATACAATATCAGAGGATTCCCTGATGGTAAAGTTTAATAGTTCCATTTTTTTTCTCCCATCCTTCAAGGGACTTTGCCAATACTTTTTTATTATTTGCTTAATATTTTCTAGGATGTATCCAGGCATTACATTAAACTATGCAGGATTAGAGGCCCTTAATCTTATTCTGGACTCCCTGTGTTTCAGTTGTTCAAATGAGCTAGCCAGGCAGGTTGAGTTAGATTATGTGCTTCAGAAAATTTAGGTTCTGGACAAAATAAACCTTTCTTCCTTTGGTCTCAAAGAGTAGGTGAAGTTCTAAACTATAGACAATGTCTTCCTTACCCCTGTGTTCTGAATTCCCTTAATCCTGACCTGATCAGCTCCATTCTTATCTCTAAATACCAGGTTATAGATATATAAAACAGCCCCTCATAATCCAGGAATAATAATTTCCACTCCAGACTAAATGTGTTTTCTATGAAAGCTTACAATCTAGGCCCCTGTTTTCTTATAAGCATTTTCTAAAGGAGACCATATAATGATCATTCTTTCATTTCACTTACTTTGCCTCACCAAATGTCCCACAGGTTCATTTACAAAGTGGCATACCTCACAACTTCATTCCTTTTTGTAGCAGCACAATATTCAATCATATGTATACACCATTGTTTGTCAATTTACGTCTCAGTCACTGCTTCCTTCAGCCACCTGCATTCATTAGGTATCATGTATGATGCCCAAATTCTACAGTCCATCAACACTCTCAATTTTGGATGTTTTCATTGTTCTCAAGAGAAATATAACCATTAAACACACCTTCACCAAACAGGAAATCTAAATCTCCCCTTAACTCTTGTCCCTCCCCCATTATTTTCCCCTGCTGTTGCTGCAGTAGGGCTGATGTTTGCCTATTAAAGATAGCCCACCACATGCAATAGTAGATTTCCCCCTGTACTCTGGACTTGAACACTCTTTGAACATGAATCACATCTTTGAGGTAGTTCTTTCAAGAACTTATTTATATTTCTAGGTCTATACACCCCCTTTCAATCATGTTCACCTTCAACATGGTAATATTACTTATAGACCCACTAGAGAACTGCCTTCACTTCTATCTATTCCCTCACATTTGAGTTCAATCTCCTTAGCTAACTGTTCACCCATCTCTAGCTTCCTCTCTGTACATTTTTAAACAGTTTTATTCACACATAATACAATCCAACCTAAGTATATAGACATGACTTCACCACCATAATCTATATGAAGAAATTTCCTTTTCCTCCACAAAGAATTCATGCACCTCCCCATGCCTCCTACCTGTTGGCATTTAGTTTTGATAATGTCTTTGTTATATTCAGTGGAAGACTATTACAATGTTACTGATGACTCTAGACCCTAGCTTGCATTGATTGTACTTTTTCTTGTATACCATCCATTTTCAACACCTTGCAATGTTGACATTCATTTGTTCTCCCAAATGTAAAAATATTGTTTACTGTACCTTTAATCACCATTCTTGTCTACTCTAGGCATTCCTAAGTTATACTGTCTCAGTCTTTATCCTTTATCTTTCTTTCTGGTTTCATATATGTCCCCAACCTTTCTCCCTCAATCATATTCATATCCAGCTTCATTCAGTGTAATTATATTATTGTGCTACAATCAGTATTGTGCTATCCATTTCTGAATTTTTACAATCATTCCCGTTGCACAATCTATATTTCTTCAGCAACAAATGCCTAATCTCTACCTTATTTCTATCTCCTGATAGCCTATATTCTTAACTTCAATTCTCCAAGCTCTCTCATTAATGTTAGTTCATATTAGTGAAACCATACACTAATTTTTGTTTCTGGCTAATTTCACTTAGCATAATGTCCTCAAGGTTCATCCACATGCTTCATGACTTTATACTGTCTTATGCTGCATAATATTCCACTGTATGTATATACCACAGATTGTTTAGCCATTCATCTGTTGCTGGACATTTGGGCTGTTCTCATCTCTTGGCAATCATGAGTAATGCTGCGATAAATATCAATTTGCAAATGTCTATTTGTGTCCTTGCTTTCAGTTCCTCTGAATATATACCTAGCAATGGGATTGCTGGATCACATGGCAATTCTATACTTAGCTTCCTGAGGAACC
>PVIY010060948.1:0-11416 GCA_004026745.1 Myrmecophaga tridactyla | reverse complement strand
AAACCTTGTGTCTGATGCTCCTTTCAGCTACTATATCAACAAAAGAGTAGAACATATGGAATAAAAATAAATAATAGGGGGAACAAATGAAAAAATAAATTTAGTTTGAAATGCTAGTGATAAATGAAAGCAAGGGGTAAGGGGTATGGTATGTATAATCTTTTTTTCTCTATCGTTTTATTTCTTTTTCTGATGTCTTTTTATTTCTTTTTCTAAATCGATGCAAATGTTCTAAGAAATGATGAATACGCAACTATGTGATAATATTAAGAATTACTGATTGTATATGTAGAATGGAATGATATATTAATGTTCTTTTAAGTTTTTTAATTAATAAAAAAGTTAAAAAAAAAAATTTATTGGTTCTGTTTCTATGGATAAACCTGACTGATTCACTCAGTTTTCTCATCTGTAAAATGAGGATAACAGAATGTAAATATTCTGTTTCCATTTTGAGTTAATATTTAAACTAATTCATGTTTGTAAAGTATTTACCACACACAAACATTCACTTACCCACCTGACCTCAGCTTCTTTGCTTTTAGTTAAAATGCTTATATCAATGAGTTATTATAAAAATTAAATGAGAAAACATATGAAACTTCTTTAGAAACCATAATTTGGCACTTATTAATTAATAATCATTATTCTCAAATATGTTTTGAATAAAGATATAAGACCAGGTAATCTAAACTAACCTTACAGTAAAATGATAATGATTTCCTTACTACCTATCAGATTAGCAAAGATAAAAATATTTGAGAATGCATTGTGTTAATGGAAGTTAAGGGAAATGAGCATGCTCATGCAGTGCTAATGGGTGTGTAAATTATCATATCCTTTAAAGAGATAAACTTGATAACATTTGTCAGAATCAAAAATGCAAATATTCTTGACCTAGCAATTTTATTTAAAATAAATTTTCTAACACATACACCTGCATAAGTATTGACATATACAAGACTATTATAGCATCATCTATAAAAAGAGAGAAATAAACTGGACACAACCTAAATGTCCACCAATAGAGAATTGGTTCTATAAATGGAGTTTTAAATAATAGAATACCATGAATCATTTTTTAAAAATCTCTATATGTACTAAAGTGGAATGATTTCAAGATATATGGCTTAGTGGAAAAATAGAGGTCTGGAGCAGGGTTTATATTATGCTACTGTGCACACAGGAACATACACAGTCACACACAAGAATATGTATATGTGTAAATTTATTTCTGTATAGGCAAGCACTGCCCAACAGAAATATCCTGCAAGCAACAAATGTGAGCCACACATGTAATTTTAAATGTTCTAGAAGCCACAAGAAAGTAAAACAAAAAGGTTAAAATCCATTTAATATCTAAAATATCATTTCAACATGTAATAAATATAAAACATTACTGATGAGACAGTTAAATTCTTTCTTTCATAAGTCTTTCAGACACGGTGCATGTTTTACACTTAGAGCACATCTCAATTTGGACTAACCATGGTTCAGGTGTTCAGTGTGATGAGACACGCATTGCCGCTCGTGGCTGGTGGCTACCATGTTGGATATGGCAGGCAGAGACTATCTCCGCAAGACACTGGCCACAATTACTACTTCTCTGGGGTCAGAGATAAGAAGGAGGGTTGCTTTTTACTCTTTTTATGCTTTTTCAATTTCATACCTCATGCAAATATTGCCTTTTTTTGTCCCCTTGGAGTAAAAGGAATAAATCATTTTTACAGCTATCTTTACAGTAACTTCTTATTCATGCTGGCATACAAACAGGGACTGATGATTCATGCAATGTGAAGACAACTTTTGGCGACGAATGGCTCCTTCCTATTCCTTTTACTCTTGTCATTGTTTAGTAATTTAAGGCATCTGTCTCAGGGAGAAGTGACCTTAAAACAGTGGATTTGCCACCAGGAGAGGAGCCAAGCTGGGGAAATATTCCTAAACTGTGGAAATTAGTCAGTTGGGAATTGGGGTTTTTGTGACTAATTTATAGCTAATTAAATGGACTACAAAATGGCTCTACCTGGTGGGGAGTCTGTCAGACATTACCACCCCACTGGAACAACTCTCCTAGAAGCTTCCAAGGCAAGACCCACAACAGGAAATTGTGGGGAGCCCACCAAGTCAAAGACAGGAAGAAGGGAACAGGAAGGACAGCTGAGGAAAGCTGAGGCTTCCAGAAACAGGAAACAATCCTATGGCTTCTTTACCTCTTAAGTCTTAAGTGGAGACAAATGGAAAAACCCACTCACAACCAGAGGAGAGGCCCTACCTTCTCCCACCCAGCTCGGTCCTAGAAAATAGTCAGGAGGACTTGAAATGAGATGAACTATCTTCCACCAAAATTCTTTCACTATGGGTTAAGGTGGGATTCTTGGGGGGAGAGAAAAAGCAGGACAAGTTGATTTGTTAAAGGGAAGGAGACATGGAATACACCAGAGAGATGATTTCACAGATCTCAGGGGCCATGGGATTGGAGATGGCAGTAGCCAAGAAAAGAGTCATGGCTATCTACAAAGATGTAGCCACCAGGACATTTGTCAAAGCACATTCACGGCCAGGAAACACTAAAGACTGCCCCAGTGTTTTCATTTGGGGATTATTTGTGCTATTATTCAGAGAAGAAAACAAATTATAAAACAATATAGTGTAATCTCACTTTTAAAAATAATCATTCACGGGCTGGCCACAGTGGCTCAGCAGGCAGAGCTCTTGACTGCCATGCCGGAGACCCAGGTTCGATTCCTGGTGCCTGCCCATGCAAAAAAAAAAATTATAATAATCATTCAAACACATATATACTCACACACACATGATTAGAATGATATTCATTAAAATAAAAAGGAAAATGGTGGAATATAGACGTTTGTTAATGTTTCCTTTGAGCTCATCTGTGTTTTCTAGACTATCAGTAATGAGCACATGTTCAATTGCAATAATATGGGAGGGATCAGAAATTTATTTCATAACAATTGGATATGCAATTGAAGAGGTAGTTTCCTTATTCACTTTGTAACTAATTCATTCATCTTTACAATCTCCACTTGTTAGAGGGAAGTATGTTTTTTTCTTCCTATCTACTCCAAAACATAGTTTAATTCAGAACATTAAACAGTCCCTCTGAAATACATGACAACCAGCATAGCAGCCATTAGCCTCCTGCAGCTATTTATATCTCGATTTTAATCAATAACAATTTGACATTCAATTGTTCGGTGTTACTTGTCATATTTCAAGTGTTCAATAGCTATGTGTGGCTCATGGCTACTGTACTGGATATTTAGAATGTCTCCATCACTGCAGAACATTCCAGAATGCTGCTCTAGAGAGTATACAATCTCAGATTTCTTAGCCATCCAGCTCCTTCCCGGGCTGGCTGAGGTCTGGATGTGGTCTGGTGTTTGAAGAAAGGAGTGTGCCTTCCCTCCACGTAGCTTTGGCAGGGCAGGAGCCCTGGAGCCTCATGCTGGTCTCTGGTGAGCCCCAGTGACCTTGATCTTTGGGGTCCTTCAGTGGCCTTCGGACACCTGTGCAAGTATCCCTCCCTCAACTTCCTGACTTGGGGGATCTTACAGAGGCCCCATCTCTGCTTGTCTCACTGACATGGTGTCGTGTCATAAAGAAGGCCTGAGAGGGAGCAGGGGGAAAGCAAGCCAGACTTGCTCATCTGACCACCTAATGTGACTTACGTTGGAGTTCTGGTCCACTTAGAGATCATTAATCCAATGCCCCTTCAAATGTTTAAATCCCCTGACAGGGAATCTCTGGACTCCCTGCCATTCCAACCTCAGCACCTCAGGATATTGGGAGCTCTAGTCCACCCGGAAGCCTCCCTCTGATCTTTAGCCTACAGGTTACCAAGTATTTCCAAAGTCTGGTGTATTGGCGTCCTCTCTGGAGAAACTACAATTTTCCCAACCTGCACCCAAGAAGTAGGGACAAGTTCCTGATCCTCAAACTCCCTGAAACTTCCCCAATGGTTTTAACACACATTCCCCACCTTCCCCCTCACCTCTTTACCATCTCCCTTTTTCTCTCCTGAGGGCTTTTTTAATTCCTCAGGGCTGGAAAGGGCTGGGATATTCTCTTACTCTACGCCATTATAGGGCAGAGCAGCGAGCCTGCTAAACTTTCTCATCCTTATTTGGCAAAGCAAGCCCCCCTCCCCCAGGCCTTTCCCTTTATGCATTTGAGGGGGAAATTAAGGAATTTAGAAAATCTCCCCTTGAAACAATGGCTCGGCTTGGAGGGTCTTTGTCTTCCAGCTGAACACAATTTCATTTTCAATGTCAGGAGTGATTATTACTTGTACCTTTGTCTTGGCATTCTATGTGTAAGATTTCTAATCTCCGTCCCCTGGTTTTCCCATCCCACCCACCCAGGCAGATGGGTGCCCTGGGCCTACCAGGCCAAAAGTCATTTCCTCAGAGAGATAAACCAGAAAAGCACATGAACAATTTTCAAATCATCAAAACGCTTACAATGGGGGAGGAGGGGAGAATTTATTTTTTTTAAATGTTATTTTAATTGCTGTCTTATAGTAATTAGAATTCTATAAGGAGTAAATCCCTGAGGTTATCTTTTTATTTATAATCAGGGAGGGGTCAAATGGATGTTACAAAGTTGGAATCCAAAAATCTCACCACACTGCTGGCTCTGTGATTTTGGCAAATTGTTTTACCCTTCTTTACTTCCATTTCTTCATCTTTAAAATGGAAATAATAATAATGACTACCATGTATATGGTAAAAATGAAATGAAATTGTATAGATAAAGCACAATGCCTGTAGCACAGTAGCCACTCAGGAAATATCCCGTAATAATAATAATAACCATGACATCATTAAATAGAAGAATTCCAAAAACAGAGGTCAGTGGTCATAGCAATAGCTTAATTCCTGCCTTTAGGCAGCAGGATTATGGTTTAAAATAATTATGTTATAGACATCAAAAAATATTTCTCTCTTATAAAGTTTCAAAATGCAGTAGAATCACAAGAATGAAAAAACCTTAGAGATCATTAATCCAATGCCCCTTCAAATGTTTAAATTCCCTGACAGCAGTGACAAATATTTTCCAAACTCCCTTTGGATGTCTTAGAATAAGAGGATCTCATTGTTTTCAAAGACAACCAACTTTTTTTCTTTTGAGTTCTAGTGGTTCTAATTCTCCTCCTTATAACAAATATCAATTTGTCTCATTATAAATTTCCCCATTTGTTCTTAAAAACAAGTTTTCCATGGCAATTCAAACAGCACAGCAGTTTTTAATGTACAGTATTATAAAAGTCAGTTAAGCAAAAAGCTCCATGCCAGCAAATTCTACTCCCCAGAGATAAGCTCTCTTAGTGGTAGTTGTTTCCATTTTATTAACTCAGAGATTTTCTATTTGCATATGAAGTTATATATGTATGGATTTTTTTACACAAATGGGATCCGACTCTCTATATTTTTCTGTCACCAGATTTTTAAAAATTTAACATTGTATGGACAATATAGTCCCGCATCCTGACACTTGGATTTGTATAATGGCATGGATGGACCGTGATCAATCTAATATGTTTCCTGTCTGTGGGCCTCTTGCTGGCCTTTGTTTGGCCTTCTGGGCTATTCTGGGGTCTTAATAGTTTTCAAACATTTAAAGTCAGCTACCCTACTAAGCTCTTTCCAAGCTAAACATCCCATGTTCCTAAAGTTATTACTCGTATAACATGGTTCTAGAACTCTGGAATAAACTTGAGCTTCTCTGATTGCGCAGAACCCAACAGTAAGCTCCAGGGCAGCTGCTCAGGCCATGCAGAGCACAGGAACTGCGCCTTACTTTCTGCTGGCAGGTCAGGGGGCTGCATGTTTGCCAGGAAGCCAGCTTCCCCATCATTCATCATTGGGTCACTATATAATTTATCTTTTGAACTTGGACACTTTTGAGAGTGGAAAATACACCAACCGGATGGGATACGGAGAAACCAGACATAAACCAGGACTACCCAGAGTTTTCATGCAAAAGTTGAAGACAGCTAAAATAAAATTTTAAGGCTTTTTCTTTTTAATGACCAACTACTTTTAAGTCAAGCTTCAAGGCTACAGCATATTCATTAAAGGTTCTTAAGCCAAGCTTCAAGGCTACAGCATATTCATTACTGGTGTCTTTTGAGGATAGGTTTGACTTTCGAAAACAACCAGTTTTCATTAGATAGACATGAGAGACCACTGATCTAACTTAGTTTCAGATGAAGAACGAGTTCCGGATAGGTTAAGCAGTTTGTTTAAAGTCATTCAGTTCATTAGTGACATCTTTCTAAAGGAAAATTAAAAAGATTTTATGGAAATGAAATAAAAATTCAAACCAGCACCTATGAGGTGCCAGTCACAATGTAGTCACATTAATTGATCACCTACTATGCACTAAGCATTTTGTTCTTGGGAAGTAATCTTTTTAATTAATTAATTTATTTTTGTATGCTATAGGGCAGGGTCACATTTCATTATTTTTCCATGTGAGTATCCCCCTATTGCAGCACCATTTGTGGAATTTTTGTTTGTTTTGCTTGCTTGTTTTTTTGGGGGAAGTGCATGGACCGGGAATTGAACCTGGGTCTCCCGCATGCAAGCGAGAATTCTACCACTAAACTACCCTTGCATCCCTTTGAGAGGTAATCTTTGTCCTCAAACAGTGCACCTTTCTGTTGAGTCACAGAACCTACCAACAAACCAGCAGGGCCAATATTCTGTTCCCCATTTTACACTGGAAGAAACAGAGACTCAGAAAGTCAACTTATTTTCCCAGTCACCTAACTAGCAAATGGAAGAGTAGGATTCTGACTCCCTATGTTATATACTCCCTGTGGGAATCCCACGACAGCCTGCTTCACCTCTAGCTAGGGTTTGGCATTGGGAAGATTAGGGGAGCTTCAAGATTGTTCCTAATCGGTGTACAGTGTCTGTGAGCCACAGCAGAGGGGGGCTACTCACATAAAACTCTTGCTATCACTGACTATACCGCTCACGCAGAAATTATCTACCGCTGAGAAAAAACAGAGGCGATAAAAAAAATTCGACTTGAAATTCCTGATATAAATTTTTATAGCATTCTACACAAAGGCACACTTGACATATATAACATAATGACAACCAACATTTGTAAGGGTCTTTGCAGCTTTCTAATTGTTTTTTCATGCATCGTCCCACTGGATCTTTAGACTCTAAGAGGTGGAGAAACATCAAGCACCCTCATCCTACATTCGGGCCAACTGAGGCTCAGAGACAAAGGGACTTGTCCAACACTGACTTTATTTTTTCCTAATATTATCAGTCCGCTCTCTCTCGGGCTATTTCATTAGCAACTACAGTATGGATTACCCTTTTCAGGCACAACACGGAATACCCTCGTTTTGTTTTAATTACAGTTCGTGGAAGTGATGTCATTCTTTCTTAGGTACCTTGGAAGTGATTTAAACTATAAGGGCACGTTCCATCCACCAATCCCAGGCCAAGCCACCCGGCTGGTGTTTCCTTTCCGTGGTGTTTTCTTATCTGTCTCCCACCAATGGCTTTGCCTCTATGGGTGAGTGGGGTCAGGAAGTGGCATATGGTCTCTGTTTTTATTCTCTGTGTGGAAATTTTCTAATTATAGGTCACACCAAGAGTTTCCATTCTCCCCATGGTACTTCACCCTGTTTACGTAACTTAATAAGAAAAGAACAAGGGCTTTTTTTTTTTTTTTTTTTAAGGCTTAAACCATGAAGCTTTTAATGTGGAATCAAACTCATTCCCTTATCTTTCTGACTAGTGAATAGCTGTCTGTTATCTGCTTAGTCTGTAGCTGAAATTACAATCTCCTATCTGGTTAGGGGTTTTACAGTCTGATTAAGTCTTAAGCTTCCTGTGCAGGCCATCAGAAGTGGGAACATTAACTGAAAAAAAGACATAGATGCAACGATAGGCCTCTAAAGTTTTAGGTGTCACAGAATAAAGAGTTAGAGATGATATATTACAGAATCAAAGTGCAAGAGTTACAGATTCAAGATAGATAAACAGATCATGACACCTCATGCAATGAAGATGCCTGTTTAGATATAGAGAAGTGAGATTTTAGACGATTGTAAAAATTTGAGAGCATAAGTTAAGGGTGAATACTTAAACATTTTATTTCAATCACATAGGTATTTCTTTCCTGACTTAACTACCCCCCAAAAAATTCTAAAAGTATGCCATCTTAGTCTAAGATGCACTAAAAATGTGCTCAAATATTGGATGGTGGCAATAAATCAATCTTGTGGAACAAAATGAAACAAGATCCTATTTTTAAGAGGCAAAAGGACATTGTAAACCAATTTAAAAAAAAAAAAGACTATGTAGGAAATATTCTGTTCTTTGCCTTCCAGCAGTGTGTAAACAAATTTTTTTCAGCAAAGCCACTCAACAATGGAAGCTGGAAAGGAAGTATAAAATAAGTGGGATTTTGGTAAAAGACCCTGACCCTGAGATCTACACTAATATTAACTATTATAAAATTAACTTTTAAATTATTCTCCAGGGTCTGAAAAATACAGTTAACTGAAGGAAAACTAATTTATGAAACAGGCTGCCAAGTGGGATCAAGGAAGGCATTTGCCATACAGGAAACTTTAAAAATGCACCAATGCAGAAATGCTGGGTCCAGAAAAAAAAAGAGTGAGCTGACCCTAGAAAAGTCACTAAGTTGTACTAAAATAGCAACAGTAACTGTTTCACCAAGAAAACTTTTCTTATCTACCTCCTAGATGCAGTTAAGATTGAATAACGTTCTGTGTGGCATATTCCTAGCAGAGTTTGGGACAAAATCAATGCCATACCCATCACCATTCTCATTATTGCTGGAGAAACCTCAAACAATGCTCATTTAGGGGATATATGAAGCCAGTTAGACAGTCACTTTTCAGCCTTTAAGTTTCTTGATCTCTTTTTTTAAACCCATGCTCCATTTTGATAAATGGAAAAAATTCTACCCCACTCCCTCAACTGTATTTCAGTATGTTGTGCTATGTGAATACATCACCCCGCTTAAGAATCCCTAAAGATTCTCTCTTATTTCCAGGCTTACCAGCCTGGAAGAATTAGTTGAACTTTACTTTTTGCTGTTTATATTATGCAAATAATACACATTTTCTATTATTCAAAACAATATGGAATAGTTCATGTATATAGCATTATATTGCTTTATGTAATATTATATTACTTAATATAGCATCATATTGAATATGTTTTTCCTAAGCATACACAGGCTACTTTCTCCTCTCCCCAACACCCTTCACCAAGCCCTTCATAAAAATTACCACCTTCTTTAATACAGATTCCAGAGTGGTTTTTTTAAGAAAACAGAACTTCATGAACTTCTGCATTCTTGAGGGAAGAGGTTTATGAATTAGAAAATGGTGGGACATTTGGGGAGGCAAAATAAGCCAGAAACAAAAGAATAATTATTGTATGGTCTCCCTTAGAAAATGCTTATAAGAAAACAGCGGCCTAGATTGAAACTCTTACAGCAGATACATTTAGCCTGGAGTGGTAGTTATTATTTCTGGATTTTGAAAGACTGTTTTATGTATCTCTAACCTGGTATTAGGCAATTCCCAACACAGAGGTAGGAGACATTGTCTATATTTTAGAACTACATGTACTCTTTGAGACCAAAGGAAAAAAAGGTTTATTTTGTCTGGAACCTAAATTTCCTGTAGCACAAAATCTAACTCAACCTGTCTGGATAGCTCATTTCAACAATTGAAACACAGGGGGCCCAGAATAAGAATGAAGGCCTTTAATGCTGTATAGTTTAATGTAATGCCTGTATACATCCTAGAATTGCTGATATTAAGCTGATAATCAAAAAGCATTGGCAAATTTTTTTTCTCCCATTCTTGAGGGATGGAAGAGAAAATATGGAACCATTAAACTTTACCATCAGGGAATCCCCTGATACTGTGTTAAACATTAGGGACACCCAAATCAATAGGCCAAGCCCTTAATCTTGAGGCTTACTCTTGTGAAGCTTACATAGGTAGCAGAGAAGCCTAACCTATCTATAGGTATGCCTAAGAGTTAACTTCTGGAGGACCTCTTTTGTTGCTCAGATGTGGCCTCACTCTCTCTAAGCCTAACTCTGCAAATGAAATCATTGCAGTTTCCCTGACATGGGACATCCAGGGGTGAAAGTCTCCCTGGCAGTGTGGGAGATGACTCCCCGGGATGAGTCTGGCCCTGGCACCATGGGATCAACAATTCCATCCTGACCAAAATGGGGAAAAGAAGTGTAACTAATAAAGTAACAGTGGCTAAGAATGTTCAAATGGTCAAGAGGCTACTCTGGAGGTGACTCTTATGCAAGCTTCAATTAGACATTGCTACCTGTCATAATTTGCCAAACCCCAATCAAAACCATTTCAGCCAATCCTAAAGAACACCTAGGGCAATATATAAGATTCTACAAAGTTTCCACGCACTAGGGTAACTTTCCAGAAACCTACAACCTTCAAATGGGTCCCGGGACCAAATAAATCCTGAAACCTAAAGGGCCTAGCTTCTCCAGAAAATCAACTAGTTCCATCTCCCTACCCCATAGTACTGACAGTCCTTTCTACATGAAAAAGTTAGAATGGCCATAGCCCAAATACCCCTAAAGAGTGGGATAGAAAGATCAAAGGTGATGGTGGAGTTATATAGAGAAGGTAGAGTTTAACAAATGAATATGATTGCTGAATCATTAAATTGATATTTCTTTTAGTCTCTGATATCTCAGAGGAGCTAGAAGTAAAAACCTAAAATTGTGGAGTTGTAACTCATATCAAACTCTGAAATCTGTTCTCCAACTAATTGTGCTGTGCTTTGAAATTGACATTTGGAAACAATGTCTAAGATGAAGAAATGCCTTTGTGCAGTCTACAACTTGCTCAGTGATACACAGCTCCCCTGGAATCACTGGTTTAATAGACCCTTCAACCCAACCATAAGAACCTGTGTCTATTTTATGCATGGCTTCATCTAGCTCAGTTCCCGGCATATAGTACATACTCAATAGATACTCGCTGAAAGAATGAATGGTTCCCTTCCACACAAGGATCTACTGCAAAAGATAAAGTGAAAACTAAGTATACCTAATGTTAGCTGAGCACCTCCTATGTATCAGGCCCTATTGAGCATGTCTGTGCATCCTTCTGCAAACCCCGTGAGATAGGAACTAATAGTTTCCACACCCCAGAGACTTAGGAAGGTTAAATAACTTGCTGGAGTCACTCAGCGAGTGAGTGAGTCACAAAGCACATGACAGCCGCGTTTACATTCCTAAGCACTACACTGGCAAGACAGCCTGTGGCCTATATTCTTTCAAGAGGCTGCTAGGCCTATTGGGAACGTAACCAACTCCTCTGTGTGGCCAGTCA
>PVIY010060947.1:0-11417 GCA_004026745.1 Myrmecophaga tridactyla | reverse complement strand
AGCCAACACCCAGCCTGGGGACCTATAGCCCAGAGAGGGCAAATGACCAGCCCAGCAACCCCAGGAGCAGCAGAAAGAGCAGAGTGGGACCCGGAGCCACGGCAGCGTGACCCCTGCCCGTGAGGATGCCGCAGCCAGCGGTCAGAAGGAGCGGGGTCACGCTGTGCGCATCTCCGCGGCGAAAGGCCCTTTTGGCAGCTCATAAATCCAGCCCGGCTATGCTTATCCTGTTTACTGGATTAGCGGACTGGGCGTCTCCGTATAAATCACCCACGGTGATTTACAGGGAGGCCCTGGAAGATCCGAAGGTCCGGGCTGACGCTGGCCCCTGGTGAGGGTAGATAAGCACCGCCTGCGCCCCCCACCCCCCCACCCCAGCCCACCTCCCCTTCCCCATGTGGGCCAATGACTCAGACCCTCCTGCTACCTGCCTCCACTGAGGCAAACCACTCTGGATCCTTCTTTAAACCTGATTCTTCTCTTGCAGGCTCGGGGCATATTTTTTAAAGTTCCAAAGGCAATGGCTCTGATATTTTGACAAACAGCGTCTACCAAATAGGGTAAAATAAGAACAGTAAAATATGATAGGCAAATTGTGAAAGAACAAAGCAGCCAGATCAAGAAGGAACTGAGGTTGCAACCTTTATTAAATGAAATGACTAGCCAATGTTTCTAGAGAGCTGCCATATGCCAGGCCCTATCTATGTTCTTTACCTGAATTGTCATTTAACTTCAAAGTAAACCTGTGACATCAGTACTACGATTAGCCCCATTTTATGGACAAGGCCACTGAAACACAGAGAGGTTAGCTGACTTGACCCAGAATAGGGTCACCAAATTTGAATCTCTGTGGTGAAGGTGGGATTCAAGCCCAGGTTTCCAGGTATGGTGTCCAGCTGTCCTCCTCCTGGGGGCTGGGGGCTGACTAACACAGTAAGTGGTGCAGCTTTTAGGAGGTGAGTTTCGTGGTTGAAAGGCCAGGATTCAGGAATCAGCTCTGGCACTTACTAGCTTGTGACATGGGCAAATCACTTTAATACTCTGTGCCTCCATCTGTAAAACAGGGATAATATTAGCGCCTCCTCTAGGAGGGCAGTTTCCTTTCTTGGTAAGTATTTTGAGCAGTAAATAAAATAATATATTTTAAAATATGCTCAGCACAGTGCCAAACATGCAGCTAAGCATTCAATAAATGGTAACCTATTATTGTTTATTTACTTATTTTCACCAGTATTAAGGTGCTCATGAGCCAGCGGTGAAAACTCACATTTACGCAAGGGACTCCAAACATGGTGGAGCATAATAGTGCATACTGGAGGACCAGGCTAGGAGTTTGACGCAGTGAATTCTAAGAGGAAGGACCAGAAAGGTTTCATGAGATGGTGGCTGGAAGCTGAGCTCTGAAATTGAAGCAAGATTTCTTAAAACCATGAAAATGAGGAAACACTGAGAGCTTCCTTAATAAGACACGGTAAGTGATGGAGAATGCATTATCAAGTGCCATCCCATACCCTAACTATGTGCAACTCTCTCTACCCTTTGGCTATGATCCCCATATCAGTAGGGTGATGTCTTTATTCTTCACCCATGTCTCCCCATGACTGACTCATAACAAGCCCCCAGTACATGTTGGATGGATGGATGGATGGGTGGATGGGTGGATGGATGGATGTATGGGTTTAGTGGTGAATGGGTGGATGGATAGGTCAGTAGAGTGGATGGACAGGTGAATAGTTAAGTAGATGAATAGATGTTTGTTGAATGGATGGATGCATACGTGGGCAAATGGATAAGTGGTGGATGGGTGGGTGGGTGGGTGAGAAGACAAATGCATGGATGAGTGAGTGGATGAGAGAACAAATGCATGGATGAGTGGGTGGATGAGAGAACAAATGCATGGATAAGAGTATGGCTGAAGATCAGGGGCTTAATGGGAAATGCCTAGTGAGCTCTCGTCTCAGCTTCTTTGCTCCTGAGTTCTCTCTGCCTGGATTTCTTCTCCACCATATTCCCTTGGATCAACTCCCTCACCTCATTTAAGGCTCTGGCTAAATTTCACCTCCCCAGGAAGCTGTCCCTTTTGATCTCAAATAGGATCCCCCTTGATTCTGTGCTCTCCTTTATTTTTCATAGAGTTTATCACCTGCTAGCATACTTGATATTTGCTTATTTGTTTGTTCTCTCCCTTCAAATATAAGTTCCACGGTGACAGATGCTTTGTCTGCTTTGCTCACTCCTCTATTGCTAGCATCTAGTACAGGCCCTGATGTATACTAGGCCTTCAATAAACATTTGTTGAATGAGTTGAAGGATGTAATAAGCAGCAAGGAAAGAAAGGGGAGGTCTTATCTTGGAAATCTCTTTACAAAAGCTGAAAAAGTGCTCTACGAATGATAATGTTGATGTTTTCTCCCATTTGTTCCACAATTTACACATCACAAAGGGCTTTCTCATCCATATCCCCATTTGTATGTCTGTGAAGTAGACAGAAAGACTGTGGGTACAGAAATAAATATCTTTACTGTTTGTACTGATCATAAGTGTTACAAAATTTCTACTTGATACTGAAGGGTAAAAAATAAAAGGTGAAGGGAGGGTCACGGTGGCTCAGCAGGCAGAGTTCTCGCCTGCCATGCCAGGGACCAGGGTTCGATTCCCAGTGCTGGACAATGCAAAAAAATAAAATAAAAGGTGAAATTCTTCCCATGAACTGTTCACTGTCCTCTCTCTCTAAGAAATTCACTGTTAAGAATTTGGGTCTGGAGTTTTAATTCCCTCTTTAACAGATGAGGAAACTGAGGCTCAGAGATTTGGCCAGGTTCACACAGTTACTCAACAGCGCAGCCAAATGTTTTTATCTATTTCACCTCAGGTATCCATTAATCACCAACCATGGCGGTGAAATACTTCCTGGAGCACAGTTCCCCTTACCCCAGGTCAACCATAGGTAGGGCCAAGTGGTGTGGGTCTTGGGGGTGGGGGTGGGGCTGAAAAGACTCCAAGCACAACCAGCAGAGAGATTTTTCTTGCCAATCCCCAGTCCTTGTTACGTCCACTCAGCCCCACATGGCTCCTGGAAGCCAAGATGGAGAAAGGTGTCAATGTGGGGTGATTGGAAAGTTCTCAGCATTTCAGCTGGACCTATCATCCTGTTTCTCCTTTCCTGCTAACCTAGCAACCCCCTGGGTACCAGGCACTTTCCATGCAGTGTCTCACCTAATGTTTGCAGTAACCCCATCCCACATTTTATGGGATGAAATTGCGATCCAGAGAGCTTCTGTGGCTTGCCCAAGTCACAGGGCAACCAGTGAGAGCTGGGACTTGAACCCACATCGCCCTGGCTCTGCCTCCTCCTGCACCTCCACTCCTGTGACGTCCTCTCGGCCCCGCCACCTGCTCTGTGCTGGGGCCTGGGCTTTCCCTGACTGCAGAGAGGCTGGCCGGGAGGGGCCGCTGCTGCCCCCCCACCGCTCTTCAGCACTCCTCTACCTCTTCCCACGCACATCCTCTTCCAGTCAGCCCTGCCCCTCAACCATCCCAGGCCGCCCTTCTCCCTCTCCCTCTGTGAGTTTCTTCCCTGCAGTCCACAAACCTTCTCCAATTTTCCCCATTTCAGAAGAAGTCCCTCCCTGATTCTTTTCCTCCTTCAAGCTGGCATTTCCTCCTTCTCCTTTACTCCTGCCCCAGACTTCCTGGGGAGGAAAGGATTCCACGTGTCCTTCCCAGCTGGTGCTCCCCACAAATGATTTGGGCTCTGGAAAGGCCTGAACTTCAGCCCCCCCTCTGCCACTGAGTGATGGGGTGACCTTGACCAAGTCACAGCACCGCTGAGCCTCAGTTTCCTCATTTGCAAAATGGGGATATTCATATGCTTCCGTCATGGGCTCCTTGTGATCCCAAGATGAGGTATGCATGTAAAGGGCACATATCTGGCACAGAGCAGGGGCACTTTGTCATTCAACGCTGTCTCCCCAATCCCCGGCACGTGGGGACCTAACGTAAAATATCTGCTGGGTGAATAACTAATAAGTGAATGTCACAGGGCACCTTGCATCCCTTTCCTGCTCAAGCCCACACTGGCCTTGATCCCCCCACGTAGACCTTATTCCATCTCCTCTGTCAGCCCAGGTAGCACCTCCTCCAGGAAGTCTTACTGAGCATTCTTTTCCTGCCTCTGGTTGCCTGTGGCCTCATGGAGGGAGTTTGGTACTTGTGAGCAGGGACCATTCTTGATCCGCGTTGCAAACATTCATTTGACTCTGTTCTCTCACAGTGGTGCTGGGTGTTAGGCTTTGTGGGTGGATAGAGTGCTTGTGGAATTTGGTCCATTAGTCAGATGACTCCAGGGAGCCTTGTAAGGAAGCTCATCCAGTCTTGGGCAGCGCTTTCTCCCACACCAGAAGTTGACTCAGGAGAGAACCAAACCCAGGGTGGGGCAGGGGGCAGGCAGTTAAAGCTCACACCACTCTCCCCCACCCAATTCCTTGGACTTCCCCACTCTCAGCTGAGAGCCAGAAAAACGACCCTTCCCCCTCCTGGGCTTTGCTAGGAGCCAGGCACCTGGCTGCCTCATCTCTCCACCTTGTCCCGAGGAGCCCTGAGAGTCCTGAGTCCCCCAGTCAGAGGCCCCAGGACATGCCGAGAAGTGTGGCCAGGCCTGAGGTCTGCGGCGGGACTGCTTTTTGCCTCCGCGTGCGTGCTGGCAGCCCCCACCCTATCAGGGGCACTGGACTGCGCCCCCCACGCCAGCCCCAAGAGGCAGCACTGCGAGGTGCTTGGGAACTGGGATTGGAGCAGAAGATCTACTTGTGGATCTCAGCTGTGCCCCTTACCATTCATGTCTCCTCAGGCAAACCACCTAGCCTCTCCCAGACTATGTTCTCATCTCTAAAACGGGAATAAATATGCTTACCTCATAGAGTATATGGAGGATTAAATAAGGTAACATATGAAGTGCCTGGCACATACTAATTGCTTATAAATGACGTATATAGCTATCGTTATCAATGCTATTTTTATTCCTAGCTGTGTAACTTTAGGCAAGTGGCTTAACCTCTCTGTGCCTCCCTGTTTCCTGATTGCCAAAATGTGACTAAAAATAACTGTAAATGCCTCACAGTGTGACTATGGGCATTAAGCAAGATAAAGTGTATGAAGTGCCCTGGACACAGTAAATCTCCCAATACACAGCAGCTATTATCAGTAATCAATATCTATTATTATTAGTATTATTTGGCCAGCCAGCTGAGGAAGCCCCTGACTCCTTGAGCTCTGATGACCCATCTGAGGCTCTGGGTGAAGAAAAAACCTCGCTCCAAGCCCCCTGCACTGCCCCCACCCCTCAGGCCCCTTTGAAGTCCCCAGGGGCCCTGGCCCGTGATAAATGTCCCAGCCCTATAGGTTATGACTTGCTGCCAGATTTGATGTTAACCATCATGCCCTGGCTGGGTGTTTGAAGAAAGTGGCTAAATGCTGCTGGGGCTGATGGGGGAGATAGCAGCCGAGGCCAGTCTTTGAAAGCCCTGGCCGCCCTGGCGAGAGGGAGAGAGGAGGCCGGCTCCGCTCCAGCTGTTTAGTCTACCAATCACAGTGGTGACAAGCAGTCTGTGCTGGCACAGGCGGGGGCAGCTGCCGGCGCTGGGTGGGAGCAGCCACCCCGCAGCCAGTGAGGGGATTGCTTTTGCTTTCTTACTTTTTCTGGTGTGTGGGTGTAGGTGTGGGGGTGTGTGCACACGCGCGTGTTTTTCACACCTTTCGGGGTAGGCAGAGAGAAGGTCATAGGAGAGAAAGAGCACTGGACTGGGAGTCCTGAGACCTTGGCTCTGCCCCAGTCTTGTCTCCCTCTTTTTCTACTGGGCATGGGGAGCGTGTGCCAGGAAGAGTTTCCTATGCAGTCTGTGGAGTCAGAGACACCAAGTGCCCCCTGGCTCTGCCTTTTCTTTCAGTGAGTCCTTGGTAAAGATCCTTGACTTCTCCGAGCCTCGGTTTCCTCATCTGTAAAATGGGGTGGATAACAGCGTCTCCTTCATAGGGTTGAGTGAGGATTAATCAACTGCTACATGTGAAGCACCACATAGGACCTGGTGCGCAGTAGGGGCTCAGTAGATGGAAGATGACCAAACCATGGTTGGGGACACAGGGATAGAGCACCCAGTTTGCTTCTTGGCTCCCAGTGCATCCCCACGTGCCTCATCCCAGCTGCCAGTCCATTTGACCCTTTTCCATTTATTTATTCTTTCAAATGTTTATCAGGGGCAGAGGAGCATCATAACAAAAGATAATAACTACCATTACTGAGCTCTTCCTATGTGCCAGGCACTATGCAAAACACTTTATATAGCACAGCCCATCCGGGAGGTAGGCATTATTATTAAACCATTTTACACTGTGGAAACTGAGGCTCAGAGGGAAGTGGCTTCCCTAGAGGGTCAAGAAAAAACCCTGGTTGGTTTGTCTCCTGTATCTATAATGTGGTACTTCTGGTAGGGTGCTAGAGGATAAAAACTCAGGTTCCTAGGCCACTTGCTCAGTTTTCTTCATCTGTAAAATGGGAATAATGAGACCTGATTTATAGGGTTTTGGAGACCATTAGGTGAAATAACAATGAACGGTATTTGGCACTTAGCAAGGTCTTAAAAAGCTGGTGGATTACTGAGCCCCTACTTTGTGCCAACCTGTGCTGGGAATTGAAGACCCAAAGCTCTATTGGAGAGGGGCTCTGCCTTCAAAGTACCTGTATTGGTCAGGCCAAGCCAGGTTATGCTGCAGTAACAAATATCTTCCAAATCTCAGTGCTTATTATAACAAAGGTCATTTCCCACTCACGCCATATGTCCAACACAGGTCGGTAAGGTTTTCTGTTCACCCAGCCATTCAGGGACAGAGGCTGATAGACCCTCCACCGTGACATGCATTTCCAACATCACTGTGGCAAGGTGAAGAGAACATAGTGAATCACATACTGGCTTGTCAAATTTCTTCCGTTAACATTTCACTGGCTAATGTAGATCACAGGGTTAGGCCTAACCTCAAAGGGGGTAGGGAAGTATAGCACTACTGTGTTATACTGGGAAGAAAGAAGAAGTGACTGCCATGTACCCCACAGTCCAAGAGGTGAGGCAAATATGGAAGCAGCCAGCGTGGTGGAGTGATGTCTCCTAAGAGTGGTGGGGACACAGAGGAGAAGCAGACTTGGTTGGGAGGTCTGGGGAGCGTTCGTGGGCAGAGGTGACCTAGCATTTAGACCAGGGGTTCTTAAATTGGGGTCTGAGAATCCATGGTTGAATTATCTCCATTCTGGAGGTGAGGAGAGAGAGAACCTTAGATGGTTCCGCTACAAGTAACAGAGACAGGAGTCAGCCCAGGAAAAGCCTATCCTGAGCAAGCACTGGGCCTGGTCTGCCTTCTTCCCAGAGTGATTATGGTCAGAGTCAAGGTGCCTTGTGTGCAATTTGGCCTCCTCCCATCTCCCTGCCACACACACAGGCACACACGTGCACACACGCACACTCAGCCCCCCCAGGAAACTGGGATTCCTTTGTCCTTAAGAGCCTCTGTTGAGCCTGGTTTCTTGAGCTGCCCTCCCTCCCCCCACCCCCACCCCCTACCCATACACAGTCTGAAACAGATTCCCCAGGACTAGGGTCTGGTGGTTATGTCAGTGCTTCCCAGCTCTGGCTGTGCTGAAGAAGAACCTGGCAAGTGTGTCCAAAATGCAGATTCCTCATCTCACCCATGGCGATTCTGCTTCTGTAAGTCTGAATGGGAATCCCAGGAACTGGCACTTTCACAAGTTTCCAGGGATTCTGTTCCACCCCAGCTGACTCAGTCAGCATGTGCTAATTTAGAGGGTCTGATGGGCAGATGAGGGTTCTGGCTCACACAGGAGCCTGTCCCCAAAGGGAGGCCACCCCAAGGTGAGCCCTTTCCCTCCTCTGGTTATCCCCTGCCCCCTCCGCTGCGGTTGTCGGTTGTCGTTAGCAATGAAAGTCTTACGTACTTCGTAGGACTGTGGTGGCACACGGCATAGCTTCTCAGGTGGGCACCAGGAGGACAGTACCTTTCCTAAATAACCCCTCGTGATAGGACTCATGTCAGTGAGGAGAAGGGGCAGCTTAATTTCCTGATGGGCTGGGTGATGGACAGAGCCTTGGCCTGGAAGTGGAGCCCCTTCTGCTTCCCGTTTGCCTGGTGGCTCTTGGCGCCTGGACATCCTCATCTGTCCATGGGGCTGACTCCCCTGATGGGAGGAGACCGGGGCTGCCACTCACCTCGGAGCTAAGGAAGCTTGAGCCCCCGGGCCCCTTACCTGCCCAGGGCCCTGCGGCTCATTTTGTGTTCTCTTCCTTAAACAGGGCCCTATAAAATCGTGCCTCAGCCCCATCTGAGATAGTGCCAAATGGGGAAAGGGGTCCTCCCTGACCTGGAAAACTTACCATGGCAGAAATGGGAGGAAAATGGGAGAGAAAGCGCCCCCCTGTACTCCTCCAGTGCCCCTGGTCTGCCTGCTTTGATTTCTCCACTTTCCTTCCAGGCTGGGTCCTGCCTCTTCCCGTTTATCAGCCGGGAGTGGCAGAGGCTGCTAATCAGAGGCTGCTCAAGGCCCAGGGGATTAACCCTGGGGACCCCGGGGCCCCGGGTCAGCCACCCCAGCTACCAGCGCTGCCCGGGGCTCCCAGCTGCAGGTCAGATTGCTGGTGGGGGTGGGGGGTCAGACCAAGGAGGGACCCGGGGAGATCTTCCAATGGAACCACCAGCAGCCAGAGATTAAAGTTAAATCAGAGTGGGTCACTTTCCTCCAAGAGCTTCCTTGGCATCTAGAATAAAATCCCTTGCCCGGCCCACTAGGTCCTGCCAACCTCTCTGATCGCAACCTTCGCTCAGGAACTCTCCAACCTCTCCTGCTTTCTTTCCTGTGCTGATGCCCCCACCTTGCTCCCACCCTGGGGCTCTTCCTGCGTGTGGACACCCTTCCCAGATCTTCCAAAGGCTCTGCCTCCAGGTCCTGGCTCAAACGTCACTTTCCACAGAGGGCTTCGCTGGCCGCCTTTCTAAGGTACCACCTCCTCGTGCCACCATCACACCATCATCTTTCTGCTTCAGTTTTTAATGAGGCTGAAATTCCTGTCTGTTTTCTGCCTCTGCTGCAGGCTGTGAGCTGAGGTCCTCTCCCTGGGGCCAAGCGTGGGGCCGGGCACAGAGCCAGGCTCGCTGAGGACATGCTGCCTGATCGAGTGAGGGCAGTGTCACCCTTGGCCTCTGAGCAGGGTGTGGGTGTAGAGGAGGCTGGACTAGGATCCCTGATCTGTCTAGTCCAAATGGACTAGGAGCCCATGACATTCCATTGTGGGCGCCCAGACCGGGTGCTTGTATTCGGAAAGGCAGGCGACACTGCTGGTTTCCAGTCTAACTCCTGGGAGCTGGCGTGGGAGAAGGTGGTCCCCATCCCTGGCTGTTTATCAGAATCCCCAGGAAGCTTGTTAAACAGAATGGCTACCCGGACCTCTCCTGGGGCTCCACAGGGTGGAAGGAGGTCCAAGAACACATAGGAGTTGAGAGATTCTTGGGCCTCAGTGTCAGGGAAGGCTGCTCGGAGATGTACTGGGACACGGATGCACAAGTACACCTGCTGGGGTTGGGGGGGTAGCAAGGTGAGTCTTCCCAGAGAAGACTAGGGAACAGCAGGGCACCTCCCCCTGCCTGCAAGCCCAAGACTCCAAGGTGGGATGAGGTGAGGACCGGGGAAGGCTGGACAGAGAAGGTAGGGCCTGGCTTCAGAACCCTGCTGCTACCCCCCACTCCCCACCTCCCCCAAGCACACCACCGCCCCCTGGCCCCCTCTGCAGTTGCAGTTCTGCCCCTCAGCTGGCATCAGCTGGCATCAGCTGGCATCAAAGACTGGTTCATAGCCTGCCTTCAACCGGTTCCCAGACAGACCTGGGGCAACTCCATGCCCTGCCTCCCCCTGCCCAATGAGGGGCGTGGTGTGAGAGCCATGCTCTGCCCTCTGACCTAGAGTTGGGCCACAGCCTTGCCACACAGGAGCTGAGTGACCTTAGAAAAAGTTACTTAAAAATAATCTCTGAGCCTCAGTTTCCTCATCTGCACAATGGGATAAAAACAGGATAATGGGAGGGTTAAAGGAGCAAATGGGTGAAGAGTTGGAAGACAGTGATTGGCCCCCACAAGTGCTCCACAGCTGCAGCAGGTATTTTTCCAGCTCTTTTCCCAGAGTGCAAGGCCCCCAGGCCAATGGGCCGCTCGGCCAGCCCTGGCCTTCAGTGACACCTCCTGGCTGTAGGGCAGAAGGACGCACATGGCTGTGCCAGCGGTGAGAGGTGACGAAACCCCCTCAGGGGCCACAGGGGCATGGACCCGGGAGCCCTGAGTGCGAGTCCCAGATCTGCCCTGACTCCTCGCATGAGCTAGGACAGGCTCGTCCCCTCTGTGGCCTCACCTTCCGCTCAGTTAAATGGGTCAGCAAGGACTGGAGGTCTTCAGAGACTTGGGGGAGCAGGATGAAGGCCCTTTGGTGAGGGACTGGCTTAGCCTGGACTCAGAAGACGGTTCCCTTGGCAGATGGGAGAAGGGGGAGGGCAGCCAACCCCCGTGGATGAGCTGTGGCAGGGCAGGGGGCTCCAAGACACAGGACCCACTCCTCTGGGGTTCAAGAGTGGGGTTAAGGGCTGTGCGTCTCCACACCCACTTGCCCAGACATCATGGTGCCCAGAACCACCTCTCACCTGTGGCTCATGCGCGTGCACACACACGTGCAAACACACACAACCTCTCAGACCCAGGCAACACACCCAGGAGGTTAGTATTTTTTTTTTCTGGCTTGATTTGTTTGCTCTCTTTCCCTCAACACCCCTCCTCCCACTCTCTCCCATCTGCCTCTCCAAATATCAGCTCCTGCAGGGAGGACAGGACCCTCAACTGATTCGGCCACCCTGGGTCCCGGGCAAGGGTCGCTTTCCATGATTATTTGTAAAACTGATGCATAAAAATACACGCACCACACAAGCAGACCCAATCTCACCACACTCTCTGCCCGTACATCCATCGTCAGGATGATTTTCCCTTACCAATACTCATAACAAAACAAAAGCACTGTGCTACCCTCGGAGATCCCCCATTACCACACTCACAATCACAAAAGGAGATGAGCCCAGGCACCGTCCCGCACACTGGCATGGACACACACGTGTACACACATGCGCACACCCTCTGCGCACCGCGAGCCCATCTGGTTTCCATCCCAGTCTCTGCCACCTCCTCCCCCTGCTCCCTCTGCTTTGGTACTAATGGCCTCAGCAGGGTCCTTTTGAAGCCACCAGGGGAGGGCTTTGGGCGGGATCCCGGTGACCGACAGGCAGACGCAAGCATTATATTAATTTGCTGGCTGCAAATTACCACCC
>PVIY010060946.1:0-11418 GCA_004026745.1 Myrmecophaga tridactyla | reverse complement strand
CACACAAAATTTTACAAGCACACAAAGTACAAAAAACAGTACAAACATGAACTTGTAAAGAACAAAAAGGATATTAATTTTTCTGAGTTTAGATGAGAAAGTAGCTTCTCCAAAGGAGGATAGCGGTTTAATGAGGGGACACATCCAAGGAGAATTAGTTTATGTTTGGCTCTGGTGATAGCAACATTAAGACGTCTCCAATCTTTCAAAAGTTCACCAAGCTGTAAAAAATATAATTTCAATTATTTTAGTTTCTGATCATATATGTTACAATCATTTCAGTTTGTTCTAACAACAATCACAGTTTGGCTTGAACTACTTTTCTACTTCTAAAAACACTGACTGTTAAGTGAGGATACTATAAGGCATAGTTTATTTTGGACATTATGTTGGTTTGAAATTATTATATACCCCAAAAAAGCCATGTTCTTTAATCCTGATTCAATATTGCTGGGTGGGACCATTTCAATTAAGTTGCTTCAATGGAGATATGACTCACGCAGTTGTGGGTGGGACCTTCTGATTAGGTGGTTTCCATGGAGATGGTATCTCCATCCATTCAAGGGGGAGTCATCGCCATGTGCCTTCCCAGCTGACATCGACCCTTTCTTATGTCAAGATATCTTTCTCTGGATGCCTTAGTTTGGACATTTTAAGGCCTTAAGCTGTAAACTTGTAACGTAATGAATTCCGTTTTTAAAAGCTGCCCCATTTCTGGGGGAAAATTCAACTTCCCCAAGTGGAGAATTCTCAATAGTCTCACAAGCAGTGGGGGCACCAAAGCAATAGGCTGAGTCCCCAGTCTTGGGGTTTGTTCATATGAAATTTAACCCCACAAAGGACTGGTCAAGCCTACTTAAAATTAGGCCTAAGAGTCACCCCCAAGAGAACCACATGTTGCTCAGACGTGGCCTCTCTCTCCAGCCAACACAACAAGCAAACTCACCACCCTCCCCTTGTCTACATGGGACATGACTCCTAGGGGTGTGGACCTTCCTGGCAACATGGGACAGAAATCCTAGAATGAGCCGAGACTCAGCATCAAAGGATTGAGAAAACCTTCTCGACCAAAAGGGGGAACAGCGAAATGAGACAAAATAAAATGTCAATGGCTGAGAGATTCCAAACAGAGTCGAGAGATTATCCTGGAGGTTATTCTTACGCATTAAGTAGATATCACCTTGTTAGTCAAGATGTAATGCAGAGGCTGGAGGGAACTGCCTGAAAATGTAGGGCTGTGTTCCAGTAGCCATGTTTCTTGAAGATGATTGTATAATGATATAGCTTTCACATTGTGACTGGGTGACTGTGAAAACCTTGTGTCTGATGCTCCTTTTATCTACCTTATCAACAGACAAGTAAAACATAAGGCATTAAAATAAATAATAGAGGGAACAAATGTTAAAATAAATTTAGTAGATTGAAATGCTAGTGATTAGTGAAAGGGAGGGGTAAGGGGTATGGTATGTATGAATTTTTTTCTGTTAGTCTTTTTATTTCTTTTTCTGAATTGATGCAAATGTTCTAAGAAATGATCATGATGATGAATATGCAACTATGAGATGATATAGTGAGTTACTGATTATATATGTAGAATGGAATGATCATTTGTTAAGAATCTTTGAGTTTGTTCATTGTTATATATATATATATTTTTAAATACCAAAAAACACCAAACAAATGCAAACATTCTTATTTGGAATCTCTCAGCCATTGACACTTTGTCTCATTTCACTCTTCCCCCTTTTGGTCAAGAAGGTTTTCTCAATCCCTTGATGCTGAGTCTCAGCTCCTACTAGGGTTTTTCTCAATCCCTTGATACTGAGTCTCAACTCATTCTAGGATTTCTGTCCCATGTTGCCAAGAAGGTCCACACCCCTGGGAGTCATGTCCCACATAGACAGGGGGAGAGTGGTGAGTTTGCTTGTTGTGTTGGCTGGAAAGAGAGGCCACATCTGAGCAACAAAAGAGGCTCTCTTGGGAGCGACTCTTAGGCCTAAATTTTAAGTAGACTTGACCTATCCTTTGTGGGATTAAGTTTCATATGAACGAACCCCAAGACTGGGGGCTCAGCCTATAGCTTTGGTTGTCCACACTGCTTGTGAGAATATCAAGAATTCAAGTTGGGGAAGTTGAATTTTCTCCCTTTCTCACTATTCCCCGAAGGGGAGTTTGCAAATACTTTTTTATTCACTGTTCAAATCACTCTGGGATTTATCGGGGCATCACTCTGGACAAACCCACAAAAATCTCATGCCCTATTCAAGGTTCCATGTACTTATGGTGTTCAATTAAGCTGTCTACATAAGTATATTAGGAACTGCACTAGTCAAAATATAAATTTTGTACCAAATAAACATTTTTTGCTTTAGTCTCAAACAGAAGTTGAAATTTTAAAATATAAATTACCATCTGTTTTCAGCACCCTGCAATAATGACATTCCTTTGTTCTTCGTCATACAAAAACATTTTTAAAATTTGTACATTTAGTCACTATCATTATACACTCTAGGCATTCCTAGATCATTCCATCTCAATCTCTATTGTCTATCTTTCTTTCTGATTTCATTTGTGTCCCTAGCCCTACTCCCTCGATCATTTTCACATTCAGCTTCGTTTGTTACATTTTTTAAAAAAATTAAAACTTACACAAAAAAAGAAAAGCTGCCCAATTTCTGGTAGATTGCATTCTGGCAGCTTTAGTAAACCAATATAGACATCATCCATGATGCATAACAGATGGAAGGAGCCAAAGGGTACAATGACTGAGAAGCAGAGTGGTGAACTGTGATACATTTATATGATGAAATATGGTGTAGCTATAAAAAAGAAGGATGCCAAGAGGCAAGAAACGAATCAAATAAACGTTGGGGACAACGTTTTGTACAAAATAAGCCAGAAACAAAAGAACAAATATACTAAGGTCTCTTTCAGAAAATAATTATAAGAAAATTGGCGCATTGATTGTAAGCCCTTATAGCAGCACATTTAGTCTACAGTTGTGTGTTTCTAGATTTTGAGACACTGAGCTATATGTGCATCAGCTGGTATTTCCCTGGACCCTTGCATAACTTTGTGATGCCTACGAATGAGGAATGGAGTGCTGCAGCCCTGAAAGTTAGCATAGCTACGTACAATAACAGTTAAAGACACCAAAACTGAGATCAGGCCTCAATTAGAGAGAAAAACGAAGCCAATCTGGCTGGGACTAAGGTATATCAGAATATAGGGTAAAATATGATGGTGTTTGTATTCTAGACCTCCACCTACTGTATGAGACCAAAGGCAGAGAAATTTCTTGTGCTAGAACCTAAATTTTCTGTAACACAGTCTAAATCAAGCTGTCTGGATAGCTCACTTAACCCCAATTCCTGGAGTACAGAAAGGGAAAGAGGCCTTGTAATTCTATATAGTTTAATGTAATACCTAGATACATCTCAGTTTATGGTGGGCTAATAATTAAAAAGTATTGGTAGACTGTCCCCTATGAGGGACATAACACCAGCAGTGAAAGTCTTTCTGGAAACATGGGATATGACTCCCAGGGATGAGCCTGCCCCTGGCACCGTGGGATTGACAGTGCCATCCTGAACAAAACAGGGAAAACAATTGTAATGAATAAGGTATCAGTGGCTGGAGAGTTCAAATAGAGTTGAGAGGCTACTCTGGAGGCTACTCTTATGCAAACTTCAGCTAGACATTGCTACTTATCATGGTTTGCCAAACCCCCACCAAAACCACTCCTCCCAACCCCAAAGAACACCTATGGCTTTATCTGAGATTCTACAAAGGTTTCTAGAAAACTACAATCTCCATTTGGGTTCTTAGATTGAGAAAAGTCCTGAAACCCAGAGGGGCCAGCCTCTCCAGAACATCCCTCTATTCCATATTATTGGCAGCCCTTTCCAACATGAAAAAGTTAGAATGGGTATAGCCCAAATACCCCTAAAGATTAGGAGAAATATCAAAAGAGAAGGTGAAGTTCCAGCAGAGAAGATAGGATTTAATAGATTATATGATTGCTGAATCATTATATTGATATTTCTTTTAGTCGCCAATATCTAAGAACAGCTAGAAGTAAAAACCTAAAATCATGGAATTGAAACCCATACCAAACTCTGAAATCTGTTCTACAACTAATTGTTGTGGTGGGCTTTGAAATTTATTTCTTTTTTGTATATATGTTATTTTTCACAATAAAAAATTTTGGAAAAAAAAAAGTATTGGTAGAGTCACTTGAGGGTCCAAAGGAAAACAAAATTGAACTATTAAACTTTCCCATCCGGGAAACCCTGAGTACCCTCTCAACCACTGGGGATTCCCAAGAAAATAGACCAAGCCTTTGATTTTTAGGCTGCCCTTATGAAACTTATTTCTGTAGCAGAGAAGCTAAGACTACCTATAATGAGGCCTGAGAGTGGCTTCCAGATGTGGCCTTTTGTTGCTCAGATGTAGCCTCTCTCTCTCTCTCTCTCTAAGCCCAACTCTGCTTAGGAAAGTCATTACCCTCCCCACTGCATGGGACACAACATTCAACCCATCACTGCACTGTCGTGCCCCGCATCCTGCTCCACATAATCCCATAATACAAAGCTTTAGTCTACTGAAGGAAATAAAAAATAACCCTATCAAGTTATTTAAATGTCCAGAAAGTAACAGAAGATCACTAAGCATATCATGATGCAGACAGATATAGCCCAGCCTAATGACCAAATTAAAACACTGGAGGATACAGACTTTGAAACAATTAATCAAAGATGCTCATATAACTATACTAAATAAAATCAGTGGGATGGCAACTGACATAAAGGAGATAAAAAAGACACTAAAGAGCATAAAGAGGAATTTGAAAGAACAGAAAAACGGCAGCTACCACAGAGATTAAAGATACTATAGACCAAATAAAAAATATACTAGAGACACACACAAGCATATTTGAAGATGGAGAAGAAAGAATAAGTGAACTACAGGACAAGGCAACTGATTTAAAACCCACAAAAGAGGAAATGGCAAAAAAAATAGAAAAAATTTTACTTGGATCTCAGGGAAATGACGGAAAAAACAAAGCACGCAAATATAAGAATCACTGGTGTTCCAGAAGGAGAAGAGAAGAGTAAAGGGCCAGGAAAATTAGTTGAGGATATAATGGAGGAAAACATCCCAACCCTTATTAGGGACATAAATACGCAAATCAAAGAAGCCCAATGAACTCCAAATAGAATAAATCCAAATAGGCCTTCCCCAAGACACATACTAATCCATCTGTCAAATGTCGAAGGTAAGCAGAAAATCCTGAAAGCAGCAAAGAGAAAAATAATCTACTACATACAAGGTAACTACATAAGCCTGAATTCAGACTATTCAATTGGTACTATGGAGGCGAGAAGGCAATGGTATGAGATCTTTAAGATCCTGAAAGAGAAAGGCTACCAGTCAAGAATTCTGTACCCAGGCAAATTATTCTTCAAAACTGAAGGAAAGAATAAAATTTTCACAGACAAACAAATACTTAAAGAATCTGTCAACAAGAGATTGTCCCTACAAGAAATACTAAAGGGAGTTCTGCTGACCAAAAAAAAAAACAGGAGAGGGAGGTCTGGAGGAGGGCACAGAATTGAAGAATACCAGCAAAGATAACTTAATGGTTAAAAAGAGAAAGAGGAAAAGAATATGTAGATCTGACAAATAAAATACAAAGAATAAGACTGTGGATTCAAGAAATGCTTTTACAGTAATAACTTCAAATGTTAACAGACTAAACTTACCATTTAAAAGATATCGATTGGCAGAATGGATTAAAAAATATAATATAGCTGTATGCTGTTTACAAGACACTCATCCTAGAATCAAGTATACAAATAGACTGAAAGTGAAAGGATGGAAAAAGATGTTCCATGCAAGCTGTAAAGAAAAGAAAGAGCAGCTATACCAATTTTAAACAAAATATACTTTAAATGTAAAGACATCATAAGAGACAAAGAAGAACACTATATATTAATAAAAGGGAAGAAGAAGAAATAACAGTCATAAATGTGTAGCTCCCAATCAAGAAGCTCCAACATACATGAGACAGACATTGGCAAAATTGAAGGGAGCAATAGACGCCTCAACAATAATCATAGGAGACTTTAATACACCACTCTCCTCTTTAGATGGAACAACCAGACAGAGGATCAGCAAAGAAATAGAGATTTTAAACAATTTGATAAATGACTTTTTAGTCCTAACAGACATATATAGGTCATAACACCCCAAAACACCAGGATATACATTCTTCTCTAGTGCACGTAGTATTCTTCAGGATAGATCATATGCTGGGACACAAAACAGGTCTTTATAAATTTAAAAACATTAAAATTATTCAAAGCACACTCTCTGATTACAAATGAATAAAGCTGGAAATCAATAACCATCAAAGAATGAGAACTGCCACAAATATATGGAGATTAAATAACACACTCTTAAACAACCAGTGGGTCAAAGAAGAAATTGCTAGAGAAATTGGTAGCTACCTGGAGACGAATGAAAATGAGAATACAACATATCAGAACTTATGGGATGCAGCAAAGTCTGTTCTAAGAGGAAAATTTACTGCCCTAAATGCCTATATTAAAAAAGAAGAAAGAGGAAAAATTGAGGACTTAACTGCTCACCTGGAGGAACTTGAGAAAGAACAGCAAACTAACCCCAAAGCAAATAAAAGAGGAGAAATAACAATGATTAAAGCAGAATTAAATGAATGGGAAAACAAAAGAATAGGAAAAATCAACAAAACTAAAAGTTGATTCTTTGAGAAAAATCATAAAATCAACGGACCACTAGCAAGGCTGATAAAGAAAAAATTAGAGAGGATGCAAATAAATTAAACCAAAAATGAGAGGGGGGTTGTTACCACAGACTCTGAAGAAATAAAATAATCATAAGAGGATACTATGAACAATTATATTTCAACAAACTAGAAAACTTAGAAGAACTGGACAAATTCCTGGAAACACACAAACTCTGCCTCAGAAGAAACAGAAGATCTCAACAAACCAATCACAAGTAAAGACAATAAATCAATCATCAAAAATCTTCCTACAGATTTTGTAGGTTTGTCCAGAGGGATGCCCTGATAAATCCTAGAGTGATGATCCGATAAATCCCAGAGGGATTTTCTACTGGTTTAAAAGGATGTATGTCCCCCAGAAAAGTCATGTTTTAATCTAAATCCCATTTCGTAAAAGCACAATAATCCCTATTCAATACTGTACATTTGAAACTGTAATTAGATCATCTCCCTGGATATGTGATTTAATCAAGAGTGGTTATTAAAAATGTTAAAATAAATTTAGAGTGAAATGCTGGTGACTGGTGAGGGGGAGGGGTGGGGGGTAATGGTATGTATGAATTTTTTTCTGTTTTCTTTTTATTTCTTTTTCTTAATAGATGCAAATGTTCCAAGAAATGATCATGATGATGAATACGCAATTATGTGATGATACTGTGAATAACTGATTATATATATAGAACGGAATGATCAAAAGTTACAAATGTTAGCGTTTGGTGTTTTTTGGTATTTTAAAACAAATTAAAAATTAATTTAAAAAAAAGAGTGGTTGTTAAGCTGGATTAGGTGACGACAAGTCTCCACCCATTTGGGTGGGTCTCAATAAATTTCTGGCGTCTTATAAAAAAGGAAACATTTTGGAGAATGAAAGAGATTTGGAGAGAGCAGAGAATGCTGCAGCACCACGAAGCAGAGAGTTCACAAGCCAGCGACCTTTGGAGATGAAGAAGGAAAACGCCTCCTGGAGAGCTTAATGAAACTGGAAGCCAGGAGAGAAAGCAACAGATGATGCTGTGTTCACCATGTGCCCTTCCAGCTGAGAGAGAAGCCCTGACTGTGTTCGCCATGTGCCAGCTGAGAGAGAAACCCTGAACTTCACTGGCCTTCTTGAACCAAGGTATCTTTCCCTGGATGGATGCCTTTGATTGGACATTTCTATAAACTTGCTTTAATTGCCATGTTTCCTCAGCCTTAGAACTGTAAACTAGCAACTTATTAAATTCCCCTTTTTAAAAGCCGTTCTGTTTCTGGTATATTGCATTCTGGCAGCTAGCAAACTAGAACAGACTTGAACAGTGAATAAAAAAGAGCTTGCAGGGTTCCCTTGGGGGAATGGTGAGAATGAGGGAAAACTCAACTTCCCCATTTGGAGAACTCCTGATATTCTCACAAGAACTGGGGACAACCAAATCAATAGGCCGACCCCTCAATCTTGCAGTTTGTTCATATGAAACTTATCCCCGCAAACAACAGACTAAGCCTACATAAAATCAAGCCTAAGAGTCACCACAAGAACTTCTTTTGTTGCTCAGATGTGGCCTATCTCTCTCTCAGCCAACATGGCAAGCAAACTCACCACCCTCCCCCATCTCTACGTGGGACATGACTCCCAGAGGTGTAAACCTCCCTGGCAACATAGATCAGAAATCCTAGAATGAGCTGGGACTCATCATCAAGGGATTAAGATAGACTTCTTGGAAAGGGGAAGAGAGAAATGATTCAAAATAAAGTGTGAGTGGTTGAGAGATTTCAAATAGAGTCGAGAGGTTATCCTGGAGGTTATTCTTACACATTATATAGATATCCCCATTTTAGATTAAGGTGTATTAGGCTAGAGGGAAGTGCATGAAACTGTAGCACTGTGTTCCAGTAGCCATGTTTCTTTTTTTTTTTGTATATTCATCACTATCATTTCTTAGAACATTTGCATCAATTCAGAAAAATAAAAATAAAACAAAAAAAATTCATACATACCATACCCCTTATCCCTCCCTTTCATTGATCACTAGCATTTCAATCTACTAAATTTATTTTAACATTTGTTCCCCCAATAATTTATTTATTTGTAATCCATATGTTTTACTCATCTGTCGATAAGGTAGATAAAAGGAGCATCAGACACAAGGTTTTCACAGTCACAGGGTCCACTGCGAAAGCTTTATCATTATACATTCATCTTCAAGAAGATCATTGCCTTGCAATATGACTGTGAAAACCTTGTGTCTGATGCTCCTTTTATCAACAGTATGGACACAAGAGTAAAACATACGGATTAAAAATAAATAAATAATAGGGGGAAAAATGTTAAAATTTAAAAATATATATTGGATAGATGGAAATACTAGTGATCAATGAAAGGGAGGGGTAAGTGGTACAGTATGTATAAGTTGCTTCTTTTTTCCTTTTTATGTCTTTTTCTGGAGTGATGCAAATATTCCAAAAAATGATCATGGTGATGAATATAGAACTATGTGATCACATTGTGAGCCATTGATGGTACACCATGTGTGGAACGTTTGTATGTTAAGAATGTATGTGTTAGTACTTCGTATAAATAGAAATTTAAAAAAAAATCTTCCTACAAAGAAAAGCCCAGGGCCAGATGGCTTCACAGGAAAATTTTATCAAACACACCAAAAAGAACTACCACCAATCCTGCTCAAACTTTTCCAAAATATTGAGGAAAAAGGAACACTACTTAACTCATTTTATGAAGCTAACATCACTTCAATACCAAAATCTGGTAAAGATGCCAGAAGAAAGGAAAACTACAGGCCAATCTCCTTAATGAATATAGATGCAAAAATTCTCAACAAAATACTAAAAAATTGAATTCAACAACAATTAAAAGAATTATACACCACAACCAAGTGGGGTTTATACCAGGAATGCAAGGATGGATCAACACAAGAAAATCAATTAATGTAATACAGCATATTGTCAAATCGAAAGGAAAAAATCAGATGATCATTTCGACTGATGCTGAAATAGCATTCAACAAAATTCAACATCCTTTTCTGATAAAAACACTTCAAAAGGTAGGAATCAAAGGTAACATCCTCAATATGATAAAGGACATGTATGAAAAACCCATAGAGAGCATCAAAATCAATGGAGAGAGACTGATAGGGAACAAGACAAGGATGCCCTCTGTCACCACTATTATTCAACACTGTACTAGAAGTCCTAGCTAGAGCAACCAGACAGGAAAAAGAAATAAAAAGTATCCAAATTGGAAAGGAAGAAGTAAAATTTTCACTATTTGCAGATGGCATGATACTATACTTGGAAAATCATGAGAAATCTACAAAAAAAAGTTACTTGAGCTAATAAACAAATTCAGCAAGGTGGCGGGATATAAAATTAGCATGCAAAAATCAGTAATGTTTCACTTCTGGGTAGACAGTCGATTAGAGTAACTTGAGATTAGCCCTGCTCCACAGAAAAGTTAGAGAAGGGACAAGAGGGCAACAGAGGCAGCAATTCATGACTGCAGCTCTATGCATGACTTAACTGAAGACTCAGTTAAGGAAAAAAATTCCATTCAAAATAGCAACTAAACGAATAAAGTATATAGGAATGAACTTAACAAGGGATGTAAAGGACTTGTACATAAAAAACGATATAACATTGCTAAAAGAAATCAAAGGAGATCTAAATAGGTGGGAAGACATTCCTTGTTCATGGATAGGAAGGCTAAATGTAGTTAAGATGTCAATTCTACCAAAATTGATCTACAGATTTAACACAGTACCAATCAAAATTCCAAAAACCTAATTTGAAGAAGACTTGGAAAAACTAGTTACCAAATTCATCTGGAAGGGAGAAAGACCCAGAAAAAAGCATCCTAGGAGAGAAAAACAAGGGAGGATTAACACTTCCAGATTTTAAAACTATTATAAAGCCACAGTGGTTAAAACAGCATGGTACTGGCACAAAGATAGAAGTATTGACCAATGGAATCGAATCAAGAGTGCAGAAATAAACTATGAAATCTATGGTCAACTGATCTTCGACAAGACCCCCAAATCCAATGAACTCAGACAAAATAGTCTTTTCAATAAATGGACATGGGAAAACTGCATATCAATAGCCAAAAGAATGAAGAGGACCCTTACTTTACATCCTATACAAAAATTAACTCTAAGTGGATCAAACACCTAAATATAAGAACCAGTACCACTCAGCTCCTAGAAGAGTATGAAGGCAATTATCTTCAAGACCTAGTAATAGGAGGTAGCTTCCTAACCTTTACACTTAGAGCACAAGCAACAAAAGAAAAAATAGATAAATGGGAATTCCTCAAAATCAAATGCTTCTCTGGAGGTCTCACGCTGCCCGACTTTAAGGCATATTATGAAGCCACAGTGGTAAAAACAGCATGGTACTAGCATAAAGATAGATATATTGACCAATGGAACCGAATAGAGTGCTCAGATATAGACCCTCTCATCTATGGACATTTGATCTTTGATAAGGCAGTCAAGCCAACTCGTTTGGGACACAACAGTCTCTTTAATAAATGGTGCCTAGAGAACTGGATATCCATATGCAAAAGAATGAAAGGGGACCCGTATCTCACACCCTAT
>PVIY010060945.1:0-11502 GCA_004026745.1 Myrmecophaga tridactyla | reverse complement strand
AATTTTCAGAGCACTCTTCAACAATTAGTTACAGGACAGATTCCAGAGTTTGTCATGGGCTATCATACCATCATTTCAAATTTTTCCTTATAGTTGCTCCAGAATATAGGAAGTTAGAAGTAATAAACATTTTTTAATCATCATACTTGACTTGCTTTCTCTTCTTTTTTGCATGAAAAATAGCATATATATGAAGAAGCAATACATTTCAAAGCATAGCATAACAATTAGTTTCATGACTAATTTCAGAGTTCAGTATGGGTTACAGTTATTTGGCTTTAGGTGTTTACTTCTAACTGCTGTAAGATACTGGAGACTAAAAGAAATATCAATTTAATGATTCAGCATTCATATTCATTTGTTAAATAATATATTTTCTGTATAACTCCACCATCATCTTTGATCATTCTATCCCACTCTTTAGGGGTGTTTGGGCTGTGGCACTTCCAGTTTTTTCATGTTGGAAAGGGTTGCCGATAATATGGGGTTAAGGAGATGAAACTACCTGATGTTCTGGAGAGGCTGTGACCTCTTGGTTTCAAGACATGTCTGGTCCAGGGACCCATCTGGAAGTTGTAGCTTTCTGGAACGTTACCAAAGTAGCCTGGACCCTTTCACTTTTTTTTTGCTAGGCAGGCACTGGGAATTGAACTTGGCATGGCAGGTGGGAATTCTACCACTGAACCACCAACACACTGCACTGCATACAACTTTTATAGCATCTTATATATTTCCCTAGATGTTCTTTAGGATTGGCTAGAATGGTTTGGGTTTGGGTTTGGGAAAATTATGATAGGTAGCAATGTCTAATTGAAGCTTTTGTAAGAGTGACCTGCAGAGTAGACCCTTGACTCTATTTGAACTCTCTTAGCCAATAATACATTATTTGTTGCACATTCTATCCCATTTTGATCAGGATGGAATTGTTGATGCCACAGTGCCACGGCAGGGCTCATCCCTGAGAGTCATCTCCCAAACCATCAGGAAGATTTTCACCTTTGGATGTCATGTCCCAGGTCCCTATGCAATGATTTCACTTATAGAGTTGAGCTTAGAGAGAGGATGACCACATCTGAACAACAAAAGAGACCCTCCAGAAGTATCTCTTAGGCCATAGGTAGGCTGAGCTTCTGCACTATCTACATAAACTTCACAAGAGTAAGCCTCAAGATCAAAGGCATGACCTATTGATTTGGGTGTCCTAATGTTTGACACAGTATCAGGGGATTCCCTGATGGTCAGGTTTAATAGTTTCATAGTTTTTCTTCCATCCCTCAAGGGACTTTGCCAATATTTTTTTTTATTATCTGCTTATTATATTCTAGCATGCATCCAGGTATTACATTATACTATACAGGATTAAAGGCCCTCATTACTATTCTGGGCTCCCTGTGTTTGTATTGTCCAAATGATCTATCCAGTCAGGTTGAATTAGATTATGTGCTACAGAAAATTTAAGTCCCAGACAAAATAAAACTTTCTCCCTTTGCTCAAAGATTAGGTGTAGTTCTAAAATAAGACAATGTCTTACTTACCCCTATCTTCTGTATTACCTTAATTCTGACCCAATCACCTTCATTCTTATCTCTAAATACCAGGTTATAGATACAGAAAACATCCTCTCAAAATCCAAAAACAATAATTACCATCAGGACTAAATGTGTCTGCTGTATAAAAGCTTACAATCTAGGCCCCTGTTTCTTATAAGCCTTTTCTAAAGGAGAGACCATACAATAAATGATCTTCTGTTTGTGGCTTATTTTACCTCACGAAATGTCAAATAGGTTCATCCACATCATTGCATGCCTCATGACTTCATTCTTTTGTAGCAGCACAGTATGCAATCATATGTATACACCATTGTTTGCCAATCTACACCTCAGCCAGTACATCCTTCAGCCACCTGCATTCATTGGGCATCACATATAATGCTCAAAGTTCAGTTCGTCAACACTCTTAATTTTAGAAAATTTCATAGTTCCCAACAGAAAGATAACCAATAAACACAACTTCACCAAATAGGAAATCTAAATCTCTCTTTAACTCTTATCTTTCCCCCATTATTTATCTCTGCTGTTTCTCTTGTAATGCTGATGTTATCCTGTTAAATATGGCCCACAGCATGCAACAGTAGTTCTCCCCCTGTACCTTGGACTTATACACTATTTGTCCATGAGCCATACCTTTGAAGTAGTTCTTGGAAGAGCTTATTAATATTTTAGTGTTAAGTGGGACACGTAGGTCTATACAACCCCTTTCCATCTTGTTCGTCTTCAATACGGTAATAGTACTTCTAGATCCACTAGAGAACCACCTTCACTTCTATCTACTCCCTTACATTTGGGTTCAACCTCATCAGCATACCATTCTCTCATCTTTAGTTTCTGTGAATCTTCAAGTCTTTATTTTGTATTATAAACCTTTGATTTTACCTTTACCATGCTCATAGAAGTAAAGTCATACAGAATCTATCCTTTTGTGTCTCACTTATATCACTCAGCATTATGTCCTCAAGGCTCATCCATCTTGTCATCTACTTCAGAGCATCATTTAATCTTACTGCTGTATAATATTCCATTGTATGTATACACCACATTTTGTTAACCCCCTGGTCTGCTGATGGGCATTTGAAGTTCTTCCATTTTTGGCGGTTGTGAACAATGTTGCTACGAACATTGTCTGTTTTACTGCTTTCAGCTACTCTAGGTATATACCAACTAGTGCTATTGCTGAGTCACAGGGCAACTCTGTATTTAGTTTGCTAAAGAACTGCCAAAATGTCTTCCATAGTGGCTGTTCCATTGTACAGTCCCACCAGCAGTACATATGTGCCCCAATTTTTCCACATCCTGCACGACATTTATAATTTCTTGTTTATTTAGTAGCAGCCATTCTTATAGGTGTGAGGTGGCATCTCATTGTAGTCTTGATCTGCATTTCTCTTATGGAAAATGAGCATCTCTTCATGTGCTTTTGAGCCATCTGTATTTGCTCTCCAGAAAAATGCTTATTCATATCATTAACACATTTTATAATTGAGCTGTTTGTTCTTTTGTTGTTGAGTTGTATGATTTCTTTATGTATACAGGATAACAAACCTTTGTCTGATGTGTGATTTCCAAATATTTTCTCCCATTGAGTTGGCTGCCTCTTCATCTTTTTGACAAAGTGTTTTGAGGTGCAGCAACATTTGCTTTTGAGAAGTTCTCATTTATCTACTTTTGTTGTGTTGCTTGTGCTTTAGGTATAACGTTTATGATGCTACCTCCTATGACTAGGTCTTGAAGAGTTTGCCTATGTTTTCTTCTAGAAGCTCTATGGTGCTATTTTGGTATTTGATCCACATTGAGTTAATTTTTGTGTAGGGTGTAAGGTAAGGGTCCTCTTTCATTCTTTTGACTATTGATATCCAGTTCTTCCATGCCCATTTATTAAAAAGACTATTTTGTCCCAGTTCAGTGGACTTAGGGACCTTGTCAAAAATCAGCTGACCATAGATTTGGTGGTCTATTTCTGCACCCTCAGTTCAATTCCATTAGTCAATACTTCTTTCTTTGGGCCAGTTTTGACCACTGTGGCTTCATAATAAGCTTTAAAATCAGAAAGTGCTATTCCTCTTACTTCATTTTCTTTTAGGATTTTTTTGGCTATTATTCAAGGACTCTTTCCCTTCCAAATAAATTTTATAACTAAAAAATTTTTCCATGTATTCAAACTAGTTGTTGGAGTTTTGATTGGTATCATGTTAATCTGTAGATCAATTTGGACATAACTGATATCTTAACTACATTTAACCTTTCTAACCATGATTTGATTCATGATTTTGATTCCATTGGTCAATGCTTCTATCTTTGTGCCAGTAACATGCTGCTTTGACCACTGTGGCTTTATAATAAGTTTAAAGTCAGGAAATGTTAATCCTACCACTTCCTTCTTTTTTAGGATGCTTTTAGCTATTTGGGATCTCTTTCCCTTCCAGATGAATTTGGTAACTTGCATTTCCAAGTCTTCAAAGTAGATTGCTGGAATTTGGGTTGGCACTGTGTTGAATCTGTAGATCAATTTGGATAGACTTGACATCTTAACTATATTTAACATTCCTATCCATGAGCAGGGCATGTCTTTCCCCCTATTGAGAACTTCTTTGATTTCTTTTAGCAATGTTATGTTGTTTCCTATGTACAAATCCTTCACATTCCTAGTTAAGTTCATTCTCAAGTACTTGATACTTTCAGTTACTATTTTGAATGGAATTGTTTCCTTAGCTGAGTACTCAGTTAGGTCATTGCTTGTGTATAGAAGCAATACTGATTTTTGCACCTTAATCTTATATCCCGCCACCTTGCTGAAATGTGTTTATTAGCTCAAGTAACGTTGCTGTAGATTTCTCAGAATCTCCCAAGTATAGTACCATATCATCTGCAAATAATGAGAGTTTTACTTCTTCCTTTCCAACTTGGATGCCTTTTATTTCTTTGACCAGCCAGATTGCTCTAGCTAGAACTTCTATTACAATGTTTAATGATAGTGGTGACAGAAGGCACCCTCGTCTCATTCCTGATCTTAGAGGGAAAGATTTCAGTCTCTCTCCATTGAGTACCAATGGAGAAAGTGCTTTAGATCATTTCCATTTTTAAAAAATATATTGAAACTGGGTTAGTAATGCAACATGGAGTCCATCTTGGAGAATGATCATGAGACCTTGAGAAGAATATATATCCTGCTGCTTGGGTGGCCATTGTTCTCTATACATCTGTTAAGTCTAGATGATTTATCATATTTTGAAGTTTTTTGTTATCTTATTGATACTCTGTCTAGATATTTTGTGAATTGATGAGAGTGGTGTATCAAAGCATTCATACATTGTTGAAATTATGTCTTTTTCTCACTGAAATTTGCTAGTTACTGACCTTATATATTTTCTGTTTTCGAGTTAGGCTCATAAACATTATGATTCCGATTTCTTTTTGAGGAATTGCCCCTTAATTAGTATAATTTCTCCTATTTGTTTCTTATAACAATTTTGCATCTAAAATCTCTTTTGCCCAATATCAGTATAGCATCTCACAGTGTCCAGTGGATCCATGAGCCCATCTTGTGGTTACTGGCCCAGTTCTTAAATGCATAGTTTGAATAGACAGATTCAGTGACTGGTGGAATCCTAGCATTGGTTTCCCTGAGGCTTCAGGATGGCTGGGACCAAGTCTCCTCTCTATTGTACCTGGCGGTGCAGTGCCTGGCACATAGTAGGTGTATAGTAAATATCTCTTGAATGAAACATTGGGATATGTTCATCAAGCACCAGTAGCTTTTGAGATGGGGAGTCGGCAGGGACAAGTTTAGAGAGATAGACTGGGGTCAGTTAGCAGGGCATCTAGCCGTGCTGTCTCCCCAAGGAGTTGGGACTTTTCTCAGTAAGCATGGGTGTTACATAATCCAATTTGTGTTTTAGAAGGACACTGATGCTGGAGTCCTTGAAGCCACTTAGTAATGTGTGCTGAGGGAGTGGATCAGTCTCCACCTTCCTGCCAATGTCTGAGAGCCCAGGATGCAGTGCCACTTAAACTGACTTCTGTGGTGCTCCCTCGCCTGACATGCAGGGTCACCTGTGGCAACTTGGGGAAAGCTGGGATTGGCACCTACAGACTCCTGAGCCACATGCTGTGGCTGGTCTGCCCTGGGTGCTGGGACTCCTGCCCACTGTCACAGTGCACTCACTCTAGGAGATGGAGCTTAAGTTAGGTCACAAGGTTTGATGACAGACATGCCCTCAATTTCCTGATGATGAAGAAAACCCTTGCCAGATATCAGGTACAAAGAATTGAGGTCAAAGGAATTGTTATAATTCTTAAACAATTCAGAATTAATTGGTGGCTATTTCTGCAGAAATCCACTCCCATCCTGCAAGCAAATCACCAGAACACACCCTTCTTGCTAAAACTTTTTACAAACCATTAAATACCTCAAGGGAACTCCCAGAAAATATACTGGAATGCTGTTCCCACTTTTCCTTTGAGCAAAGTCTGAGTTGGGCCAGCTGGAGATGAGCCATGCTGGACTCTGCTTCACCATCACTTGTAAAGGGGGTGGGGGGTGTCTGGACTCCTGTGGTCTCTTCTTTTCCCTGGCTAATGCCATGTCCCACCAAGACCCTGGGCCCTGTACCTGGAGGAGTTGGTTCTGTGGTGTATGGCTGGCCTTCCTGGCACTGTCCTACAGGCCAGATGATGGAAGCCATCACTGGGTGTTGCTTTATATGAATTGGAGTTTGAAGGATATTAAGGAATGAAGGGAAAGAAAGAAAGACAGACAGAAAGAAAGAAAGAAAGAAAGAAAGAAAGAAAGAAAGAAAGAAAGAAAGAAAGAAAGAAAGAAAGAAAGGAAGGAAGGAAGGAAGGAAGGAAGGAAGGAAGGAAGGAAGGAAGAAAAAGAAAGAAAGAAAGAAAGAAAGAAAGAAAGAAAGAAAGAAAGAAAGAAAGAAAGAAAGAAAGAAAGAAAGAAAGAAAGAAAGAAAGAAAGAAAAAGACAGACGGGTTCAGGGGTTCTGAAGCTTAACTTTAAGAAACAATAGACAACTTTATTCTTATCCAGATCCTGCTTATATACTGCAGGGTGACAAAAGGCATGCATGTATTTCTTGAAAGAACAGAGAGCTTATTTTTCAGTGCTCCCTTCCTTCATATGCAACATAAACATTTAGGGTAAACATTCTCTTCCTCCCAGACTGCTCTACATAACAATCTCCACAGTTTACTGCCACCATCCTGAGGCTAGCTGCTCCCAACAAATTCTGCAGGTCTTGTTTTAACCCTCGTCTCCTACAACTAGGAACCCCCTGGACTTATCTTTTAAAGTTATTTTCCTGCTTCAAGTTGTGGCTGGGAAAGACGGTAGGCTAAGCATCTTTCTTGGAGGTTCTTAGACTTATTACAAAGAGGAGAGAGTCCCTTCTCCCCCACTTGAAAGAAGCCACTTTGTTCTGGAGCAGTGTGAACATCCCAAATAAAAGACTAAGGAAGGCAGCTCCACTGTTCACCATGGAGCACCCAAGGTCCTAGAGAAAAGATAACAATACCATGGCAACCACTCATCGCCCACACAGCCCACTGAGAGGGAGATGAGGCAGAAGTGTCCCTGATTACAAATGGAATCTGGTGTGGATGCAGCTGACATGATCATGATTTAATTCTATGAAATGTCCTCATCACAAAAGACAGGTCAGCACTTGCCCAACCAGACAAGCAGGTACCACCACTTGGGCAAGTTGACTCATGAACCTGACCATGATACTGCCCCAGCTCATTTTGGTTACAGTTTGTGTGGAATGTTTTTCCATCCCTTCACTGTCAATCTCTTTGTTTCCTTTGCTCTAAGGTGTCTTCTAAAAAGCCTTTAGATAGATCATACATTTCATGCATTCTGCCAATCTGCATCTTTGGATGAGTGCATTAACCCATTCACATTCAGTGTTCTTACTCTAAAGACAGTAACTACATCGAATATTTTATCCTTTTATTTTTTACATGTAATTCTTATATTTATCTTTCTTTTACCCTTTAAGTTACATTTACTTTCTATGCTTTCCTCCAAGCCTGTCTCTCCTCTGTTTTCATTTCAGCCTGCCGAACTCCTTTTCACATTTCTTGAGAGAGAAATATTTCGTCTTTACTAGTGAATATTTTAACTGTACATATGTGTGAAAGACAGTTTCTCCAGATGAAGAATTCTTGGCTGACATTTTCTCTCCTTCAAAGACAAATATATCATACCATTGTCTTCTCACCTCCATGGATTCTGATGAGAAATAGACCCTTAGTCTCATTGCAGTCCCTTTGTATATGATGAATTGCTTTTCTCCTGCTGCTTTCAGGATTCACTCTTTTTCTGTGACATTTGTCATTCTTGTCAGCATTTGTACTGGTTTAGGCCTATTACAATTTATTCTGTTTTGAATATGATGTACTTCCTGGGTATTTACATTTATGTTGTTCCTAAGGCTTGGAAATATCAGCCAAAATTTTCTCAAGTGTTCTTTCTGCCCCTTTTTACTTTTCTTAACCATCTGCGACACCCAATGAGCATATCTCTATGCACTCCATGATGTCATTCATGTCCCTGAGACACTGCTCATATTTTTCGATCTTTTCTCTATCTCTCCAGCCTGTAAATTTCTATATTCTATCTTCTAATTTGTTATTCATTTCTACTGCCAGTTCAAATGTGTTGTCCTGTGTCTCTAGAGTACTTTTAATCTTTTCTAACATCCTCTCATCTCCCAAAGTATTATTTCCTTTCTTTTCATTGTTTCAAATCTTTTTATTCCTTGAGGGTCTTCTTAACATCTTGATCTCTTTATCCATACTTTCCTTCATCTTCTTGAATTGATTTAGGACATTTGTTTGAATGTCTCTGATTAGTGGTTCTAAATTCTGCATCCCCTCAAAATTTTAATCTGTTCCTTTTCCTCAGCCATACATTCATGTTCTTAGAATGGCTTGCAAATTATTGCTGATGTCTCAGCCTCGGATTATCTGGATGAGTGTACTTCGAAGTTCAGTTTCTCTCTCTTGCCGATAACTTCATTGTTGATTGACTCTGTGTTAAAGCTCTTCTTTGATACTTGGTTTAACTTATTCCAGGCCTTTAGAATTGTCCATGTATAAGTGATCAGATTTTTTTTAGTTCTTCTTGAGATTTTTGCCCTGGGTGTGCAGTACAATTTTTAAGATTGCACTATTTGTGCAACTCTTACCCCAGGGAGAAGCCTTCCTTTCTTCTATTACTTCTCTGGGAAATTTGGTTATTCTGTTTGTTTTTATTTTGCTCTATAGAGTCTTTATTTTAATTTGCTATTGTTGTCCCCAGTTGCTTTTGCCTGGAGGGCAAATTCTGGGAGAAGTGTGATCCCAAAGAGGATTCTCACAATGAAGTATTTCCCATGCAGAACTGTGCAGGGAATCACAAGGAAGCACAGGCCATTTCGAAGAACCCTGGGGAAAGCATCAGGAAAGACACCAAAGGTCTCTTTTGATGGCTGCATGGAGAAGCAATTTCCTGGCCTGTCCAGCAGATGGTGCTCTGCAGCAAACCATTCATCACAACCCCTAAGGAGGCACTGTGTTTTCACACCTCCTCTACTCATTAAGTTACCATTCTTTGGGGAAATTGTCAGCCACTTAGTGGCAAGATGGTTGCATTGAACCACTTCCACTTTAGAAGAGGCACCACTTCAATCTGACAAATACAGTTCTGGAAAATGGTATTTTGCTAGTCATCTCTGAAATTCATTCCCGATGTGGTCTGATAGTATGGAATTAACTCATAATATAAACAGCAATAGAGATCTCTTGGGAAAGGGATTCAAATGCCAACTGCAGTTTTGGCAGTTTCTCATCATCAAAGAGCTTGAGATTCTATACTAATGAGGTAGATTTCATATGTAAATAAATAGTGCTTAGTGAATGGCCTGAAATATTTGAGGAATAATGTTTTGAATGATTAATAGAAAAAATGACTTAATGTTGATATACAAATACTTTCATGGAGGAAGTCATAAGTGAAACCTAAACCCAAGCAAGACAGAGTTAAAGAAAGAAGATACTGGGTGTATCCACTACTTCCCTCGACAATCAGGCTTTCTGACCAGCATGAATTTGAATGATTAAGGTTTCTTTACATGTCTTCCGTGTTGATGCCCCTAAAGTTAAAGGCAATAAAAAGGGTCTCTGGGCTCACAATACATTGCCTCCACTCCAGTGAAGATTCTTTGACTCATACAGAAATTATCAAAGAAGGGTCTGAGTTAACAGATGCAGCTTCTCCCTTGAATAATGGAAGAAATTGGAAGTTCTGCTTCCAGGAAAGGTCAGGGAAATGGAAACACTCATGAGGTCTCTAGAAAACAAAATTGTGTTGCCTCCTCATGAAGTATTGGAAAAGTGGACTTGAGATACAGTAGATGAAGTATTTAACCTTTCCATTCTTTTAGGGATTTCATTCTATGAGCCTCATTAATGAGGTATACTTTTGTCTCTCGACTTCATGACATATGAGTTCTCTAGAGATGGGAAAGAAAAATAAAATGCAGACTTGTGACACTTATGACTCTTGGGAGAAGGCTCTGTGACTTCATGTCCATCTCTTATCCCAGTGGCCTCTCTCCTCCCCAGAGAAGGTCACCTCATGCTATGTTTGGGGTCTATGATTGCAAGGTTTCTTATAATGATTTCCCCAAAGCTGATTCTGGAAAGAGATTTTGGGTACCCTAAATTATCTTCTAGACACGATCTGTCTCCTCTTGTGAAGGGTCTCTTTCATGGGGTTGCCCTTTTTAAGCAGTATTTCCTCTTGTTTCACTGCTTCTTCTTTCTCTCCCAAAGATGGCAATATCTGTTAAACTCCACTATTTATATTCAGTCTTTCAACAAATATTTATTCAGCAATACTCTGAATAAGCACTAAACTATGATTTCAGGAGGAAGAAACAAGCAAGATACTGTTTGTTCTTAAAAGCTTTCAGACTAAACAAGGCAAGAAACAGGTAAACAAATTAATGCAAAACCCTAAAGTGGTACTGCAGTCCTGGGGAAGTGTAATTCAATGTGAATGAGAATTAGCATTTTTGTTTCTTCTATAATGGGTCCTAGGACCTTTATAGAAACTATATTCAAACTATGGATCAGTTTTGATATTACTGACAACTTAATGATGTTAATCTTTCCTATCCAAGAAACAGATGTCTTGCCATTTACTGGGTCTTCTCTAATTTCCTTCAGCAATGTTTTGTAGTTTTCAGTGTGGATGTCCCTCAAGTCTTGAGTAAAAATTATTCCTAGATATTTTACGTTATTAGATGCTGTGGTGAAGGAATTTTTTAAAAACTTCCAGTTAGGTATATATTTGCTGGTATGTAAAACATAACTTATTCTTGCACGTTAATCTTGTAGCTCCCATTTGGCTGGCTTCATTTATGGGTGCTACAAGTTTTCCTCTGGATGCATTTGTATTTTCCATGTAAAGGATCATGTCATCTCTGAATACAGATAGTTGCACTTCTTCTCCGATTTGGATGTCTTTTTTTTATTCTATTGTCTAACTACTTTAGCAAAACTTTCAGTACAATACTAAAGAGCAGAGGTGAAGTTAAGCATCATTTTCTTGTCCAGACCTTGAAAGGAAGGCCATCAGTCAACATTGAGTGTAAATTTTTGCCATGTTTATATACACATATACCCTTCATCATTTTGAAGAAGTCTCTTTTATTCTTATTTTTCTCAGTGATTTTATGACGAAAGAAAAAGGTTTTTTTTTTCAAATACATTTTATGCATCAATTGAGGTGATTTTACTCTTCATTCTGTCAAATTTGGTGAATACACTGTTTGGTTTCTTATGTTGAATACCATTGCATTTGTGAGATATATCCTACATTTTCATGGTGGAGAATTCTTTCATTATTCTCATGATGAACTTGCTAGTGTTTTCTTGAGGATTTTGCTGGTTC
>PVIY010060944.1:0-11417 GCA_004026745.1 Myrmecophaga tridactyla | reverse complement strand
AGTGTTTTAACATAATTGTATTATAGTTAGTATTGTGATGTCCACTTCAGAGTTTTTACATTCAGTCCTGTTGCACAATCTGTATCCCTTCAGCTTCAATTACCCAATATTTTACCCTATTTCTATCTCCTGATGGTCTCTGTTACCAACAAAATTCTCCACATTTATTCACTGTCAGTTCATCTCAGTGAGACCATACAGTATTTGTCCTTTTGTTTCTGGCTAATTGCACTCAGCATAATGTCCTTAAGGTCCATCCATGTTGTTACATACTTCATAACTTTATTCTGTCTTACAGCTGCATAATATTCCATCATATGTATATACCACAGTTTGTTTAGCCACTCATCTGTTGATGGACATTTTTGGATGCTTCCAACTCTTTGCAATTGTAAATAATGCTGCTATAGACATTGGTGTGCAAATGGCCGTTTATATCCTTGCTCTCATGTCCTTTGAGTAGATACCTGGCAATGGTATTGCCGGGTCATATGGCAATTCTATATTTAGCTTTTTGAGGAACCACCAAGCTGCCTTCCACAGTGGTTGTACCATTTGACATTCCCACCAACAGTGGATAAGTGTGCCTCTTTCTCCACATCCTCTCCAGCACTTGTCATTTTCTGTTTTACTGATAATGGCCATTCTGGTGGGTGTGAGATGATATCTCATTGTGGTTTTGATTTACATTTCTGTAATAGCCAGGGAAGTTGAGCATCTCTTCGTGTACATTTTGGCCATTTGTATTTTCTCTTCTGAGAAGTGTCTGTTCAAGTCTTTCCCCCATTTTGTAACTGGGTTGACTGTCTTTTTGTTGTTGAGTTGAACAATCTCTTTATAAATTCTGGATACTTGGCCTTTATCTGATATGTTGTTTCCAAATATTCTCTCCCATTGTGTATGCTGTCTTTTTACTTTCTTGATGAAGTTCTTTGATGTGCAAAAGTGTTTAATTTTGAAGAATTCCCCTTTCTTTCTTTCTTTCTTTCTTTCTTTCTTTCTTTCTTTCTTTCTTTCTTTCTTTCTTTCTTTCTTTCTTTCTTTCTTTCTTTCTTTCTTTCTTTCTTTCTTTCTTTCTTTCTTTCTTTCTTTCTTTCTTCAATGCTCTTGCTTTTGGTGTAAGGTCTAGAAAACTGCTTTCAAGTATAAGATTTATAAGATATTTCCCTAGATTTTCTTCTAACAGTTTTATAGTCTTAGATCTAATGTTTAGGTCTTTGATCCATTTTGAGTTAACTTTTGTATAGGGTGTGAGATATGGGTCCTCTTTCATTCTTTCGCATATGGATATCCAGTTCTCTAGGCACCATTTATTGAAGAGATTGTTCTGTCCCAGTTGAGTTGGCATGACTGCCTTATCAAAGATCAATTGTCTATAGATGAGAGGGTCTATATCTGAACACTCTATTAGATTCCATTGGTCAATATGTCTATCTTTATGCCAGTACCATGCTGTTTTGATCACTGTAGAGTCATAATACACCTTAAAGTCAGGTACTGTGAGACCTCCGACTTCATTTTTTTCCCCTCAGGATACTTTTAGCTATTCAGGGGCACCCTGCCCTTCCAGATAAATTTGGTTATTGGTTTTTCTATTTCTGAAAAGTAAGTTGTTGAGATTTTAATTGGTATTGCATTGAATCTGTAAATCAATTTAGGTAGAACTGACATCTTAACTATATTTAGTCTTCCAATCATAGAACATGGTATGCCTTTCCATCTATTTAGGTCTTCTGTGATTTCTTTTAACAATTTCTTGTAGTTTTCTTTGTATAGGTCTTTTGTCTCTTTAGTTAAATTTATTCCTAAATATTTTATTCTTTTGGTTGCAATTGTAAATGGAATTTTTTTCTTGACTTCCACCTCAGATTGTTCATTATTAGTGTATAGAAACACTACAGATTTTTGAGTGTTGATCTTGTAACCTGCCACTTTGCTGTACTCATTTATTTGCTCTAGTAGTTTTGCTGTGGATTTTTTGGGGTTTTTGACATATAGTATCATATTATCTGCAAACAGTGAGAGTTTTACTTCTTCCTTTCCAATTTTGATGCCTTGTATTTCTTTTTCTTATCTAATTGCTCTGGCTAGAACTTCCAACACAATGTTGAATAACAGTGGTGATAGTGGACATCCTTGTCTTGCTCCTGATCTTATGGGGAAAATTTTCAGTTTTTCCCCATTGAGGATGATGTTAGCTGTGGGTTTTTCATATATTCCTTTTATCATATTGAGGAAGTTCCCTTCTATTCCTAGCCTTTGAAGTGTTTTCAACGGGAAAGGATGTTGAATTTTATCAAATGCCTTTTCTGATCAATCGAGATGATCATGTGGTTTTTCTGCTTTGATTTGTTGATATGATTTATTACATTAATTGATTTTCTTATGTTGAATCATCCTTGCATACCTGGCATGAATCCTACTTGGTCATAATGCATAGTTCTTTTAGTGTGTTGCTGGATTCAATTTGCTAGAATTTTGTTGAGGATTTTTGAATCTATATTCATTAGAGAGATTGGTCTGTAGTTTTCTTTTTTGGTAATATCTTTGTCTGGCTTTGGTATGAGGGTGATGTTGGCTTCGTAGAATGAGTTAGGTAGCTTTCCCTCCTCTTCAATTTTTTGATGAGTTTGAGCAGGATTGGTACTAATTCTTTCTGGAATATTTGGTAGAATTCACATGTGAAGCCATCTGGTCCTAGACTTTTCTTTTTGTGGAGCTTCTTAATGACTGATTCAATTTCTTTACTTGTGATTTGTTTGTTGATGTCGTCTATTTCTTCTCGAGCAAAGTTGGTTGTTCATGCCTTTCTAGAAAGTTGTCCATCTCATCTACTTTGTTGTCTTTATTAGCATAAAGTTGTTCATGGTATCCCGTCATTTCTTCCTTTATTTCTGTGGAGTTAGTGGTTATGTCTCCTTTTCCATTTCTGATCTTATTTATTTGCATCCTCTCTCTTCTTCTTTTTGTCAATCTTGCTAAGGGTCCATCAATCTTATTGATTTTCTCATAAAAGCAGCTTCTGGTTTTGCTGAATTTCTCAATTTTTTCATGTTCTCAGTTTCATTTATTTCTGCTCTAATCTTCATCATTTCTTTCCTTTTGATTACTTTGGGGTTAGTTTACTGCTCTTTCTCTACTTCTTCCAAGTGGGCAGTTAATTCTTCAATTTTTGTTCTTTCTTCTTTTTTGATATAGGCATTTAGGCCTATAAATTTCCCTCTTAGCACTGCCTTTGTTGTGTCCCATAAGTTTTGGTATGTTGTATTTTCATTTTCATTTGCCTTGAGATTTTTACTGATTTCTTGTGTCATTTCTTCTTTGACACACTGGTTGTTTAGGAGTGTGTTGTTGAGCCTGCACATATTTATGAATTTTCTGGCACTCTGCCTATTATTGATTTCCAACTTCATTCGTTTGTGATCTGAGAAATCTTTTGTATGATTTCAATCTTTTTAAATTTATTGAGACTTGCTTTGTGACCCAGCATATAATCTATCTTTGAGATTTATCCATGATCACTTGAAATAAAGGTGTATCCTGCTGTTGTGGGGTGTAATGTTCTATAAATGTCTGTTAAGTCTAGCTCATTTATTTTATTATTCAAATTCTCTGTTTCTTTATTGATCCTCTGTCTAGATGTTCTGTCCATTGATGACAGTGGTGAATTGAAGTCTCCAATTATTATGGTAGATTCATCTATTTCTCTTTTCAGTGTTTGCCACATGTATTTTGGAGCATTCTTGCTCGGTGCATAAATATTTATTGATTGTTATGTGTTCTTGCTGAATTTTTCCTTTTATTAATACATAGTATCTCTTTTAAGTGTTTTACATTTGAAGTCTAATTCTTTGGATATTAATATAGCTACTCCTGCTCTTTTCTGATTGTCATTTGCATGACGTATCTTTTTCCAACCTTTCACTTTCAACCTATGTTTATCCTTGGGTCTAAGATGTGTTTCCTGTAGACAGCATATAGATGGGTCCTGTTTTTTAATCCATTCTGCCAGTCTATGTCTTTTGATTGGGGAGTTTAATCCATTAACATTTAGTGTTATTACTGTATGGGTAGCACTTTCTTCTACCATTTTGCCTTTTGGATTTTATATGTCATATCTAATTTTCCTTCTTTTTACCTTTACTCATAGTCTTTATTTTTACACTCTTCTCTACACCTCTCTCTTCTGTCTTTTCATATCTGTCTCTAGTGCTTCCTTAAGTATTTCTTGCAGAGCTGGTCTCTTGGTCACAAATTCTCTCAGTGATTTCTCGTCTGAAAATGTTTCAATTTCACCCTCAATTTTGAAGGACAGTTTTGATGGATATAGAATTCTTGGTTGCCAGTTTTTCCCTTTTAGTAATTTAAATATATTATCCCACTGTCTTCTTGCCTCCATGTTTTCTCCTGAGAAATCTATGCAGAGTCTTATTGGGCTTCCCTTGTCTATGATGGATTGCTTTTCTCTTGCTGCTTTCAAGATTCTCTCTTTCTCATTGACCTCTGACATTCTGGTTAGTAAGTGTCTTGGAGTACATCTATTTGGATCTGTTATCTTTGGGGTATGCTGAACTTCTTGGATCTGTAATTTTAAGTCTTTCTTAAGAGTTGGGAAATTTTCAGTGATAATTTCTTGTATTTGTTTTTCTCCTCCTTTCACCTTCTCTTCTCCTTCTGGGACATGTACAGCATGTATATTTGTGCACTTCATATTGTTATTCAATTCCCTGTGTCCCTGCTCATATTTTCCCATTTTTCCTCCTGTATTTTCTTTTGCTTGTTGGATTTCAGATGTTCCATCTTCCAGTTCACTAATCCTATCTTCTGCCTCTCGAAATCTAACATTGTAGGTTTCCATTGTTTTATTCATCTCTTCTACTCTGCCTTTCATTCCCATAAGTTCTGTGATTTGTTTTTTCAGACTTTTGATTTCTTCTTTTTGTGCATTCCTTGCCTTCTTTATATCCTCTCTCAATTCATTGATTTGATTTTTGATGAGGTTTTCTATGTCTGTTCGTATATTCTGAATTAATTGTTTCAATTCCTGTATCTCATTTGAATTGTTGGTTTGTTCCTTTGACTGGGCCATATCTTCAATTTTCCTAATGTGATTTATTATTTTTTGCTGGAGTCTAGGCATTTAATTTACCTTAATTAGTTTATTCTGGAGATTGTTTTCACTTCTTTTACCTAGGGTTTTCTTTAGCTGGATGAATTTGTTGTCTCTCTGTTCTTTGACATTCCATTCAGGTTTTTCTGGACATTTAGCTTAGGATTTGTTTAACAGAGGAGAATTTTCAGTTCTTGTTTTCTTGTTTCTTGCCCTCATTGTATGGTGCCTTTTTCTTCCCCACCCTTAGGAAGGTCTACTTAGGTATTATAGACCCCAGCCGGATTTTTCCAGACCAAATCGGCCTCCTGTCAGGAAGAAAGAGTCACTTGCATCAGTTTTCCCTGAGAGTGAGATCCAGCAGGTTGAAAGACTTTCCTGTGAAGTCTCTGGATCCTTTTTCTTATCCTGCCCAGTATGTGGTGCTTGTCTGCCTGCACATCTCACCAGCATAAGATGATGTGGTACCTTTAACTTTGGCAGATTCTCCCTGCTGGGGCCATGGTGGAGACAGAGAAGAGGTTGTAGTCTGGTTTTAATGGCTTCAAATTATCAAACTCTGGTGTCTGAATTCTTTAAGGGAGGGATTCCACCTGAGTTGGGCTTCACCCCTCCCCTGGGAAAGGCACAGGTTCCAGACAGGCCCTCAAACAAGCTTGTTTCTGCCTATGCCTGGGGCAGTTTCAGCCTGAGAAGTCCTGCCCCTGTATCCAAAAGCAGCCAAGTCTTCGTAGAAACACAGCCACAAAACCCTCTGTTTCTTTCTTTTCCTTTTTCTGTCAGCCCTGCCCCCTTGGCGCCAGAGCAAAAATGAGCGACCTCCACTTTGACCGGTTCACCTGAGCTGGGGGCCTATTTTTAGTTGTCAGAATTTGTTAATTAATTCCACAATTGGTGTTTGGTTGTGCTCAGCCCCTGCTGCTGGTAAAGTTTCTTTCTTTCCCCTCTCTGAAGCAGCCTGTGGGGGTGGAGTGCTGGTCACCATGGCTTGGGGAACTCACGGTTCTGGGGGTGCCTACAGCCAGTCCAGCTGGTCCAGACTGGGGTATGCTGTGTGTCCTGTCACTGATGTGGCCCCAGGAGCTGTTCTGTACTGTTCCTGGTTATTTAGTAGTTGTTTTGGAGGACGAACTAAATCGCACACCTTGCTAAGCCACCATCTTGGCACCTCCCTCCAATGTTACTGATTTTTGCACATTAATTTTATATCTTGCCACCTTGCTAAATTTGTTCATTAGTCAAGTAACTTTGTCCTAGACTTCTTAGAATCTTCCAAGTATAGTATCATGTCATGTGCAATAATGAAAGTTTTACTTCTTCTTTTCCAATTTGGATGCCTTTTATTTCTTTGTCCTGCCTAATTGCTCTAGCTAGAACTTCTAGTACAGTGTTGAATAATAGTGGTGACAGTAGGCATCCTTGTCTTGTTCCTGATGTTAGGTGTAAAGCTTTCAGTCTCTCTCCATTGAGTACGATGCTGGGTATCTGTTTTTCACATATTCCCTTTATCATATTGAGTAGTTACTTTTGATTCCTTTCTTTTGAAGTATTTTTATCAGAAAAGGATGTTGAATTTTGTCAAATGCTTTTTTCAGCATCAATCAAGATGATCATGTGATCTTTTCCCTTTTGATTTGTTAATGTGCTGTAATACATTAATTGATTTTCTTGTGTTGAACCCTCCTTGCATTCCTGGTATAAGCCCCACTTGGTCATGGTGTATGATTCTTATAATATACTGTTGGATTCTATTTGCTAATATTTTGTTGGTAATTTTTGGATCTATGTTCATTAAGGAGATTGGCCTATAGTTTCCTTTCATATAGAATCTTTACCCCATTTTGTTATTAAAATGATACTAGCTTCATAAAATGAGTTAGGTAGAGTTCCTTTTTCCTCAATTTTTGGGAAAAGTTTGAGCAGGGTTGGTGTTAGTTCCTTTTGGAATGTTTGATAAAATTCACCTGTGAAGCCATATGGCCCTGGGCTTTTCTTTGTAGGGAGATTTTTGATGACTGATTGACTCACTTTTACTTGTGATTGCTTTCTTGAGACCTTTTATTCCTTCCTGAGTCAGTGTAGCTTGCTTTTGTATTTAATTTGTCCATTTCATCTACATTGCCTAGTTTGTTGGCATATAGTTGTTCATAATATCCTCTTATGATTTATTTTATGTCATCAGGGTCTTTGGTAGCACACCCCTTCTCATTTCTGATTTTGTTTATTTTCATCCTCTCTCTTTTTTTCTTTGTCAGTCTTGCTAGAGGTCCATCAATTTTATTTATTTTCTCAAAGAGCCAACTTTTGGTTTTATTGATTCTTTCTATTGTTTTTTTTTTTGTTCTCCCATTCATTGAAATCCACTTTAATCTTTGTATTTCTCTTCTATTTGCTTTGGGATTAGTTTGCTGTTCTTTCTGAAGTTCCTCCGGGTGAGCAGTTAAGTACTCAATTTATGTTCTTGTTTTTTAATATGGGCATTTAGGGCAATAAATTTCCCTCTCAGTACAGCCTTTGCCACATCCCATAAATTCTGATAAGTTGTATTCTCATTTTCATTTGTCTCCAGATAGCTACTGACTTCTCTAGCAATTTCTTCTTTGATCCACTGGTTGTTTTAGATTGTGCTATTTAATCTCCATATATTGGTGAATTTTCTTGTTCTTTGGTGGTTATTGGGATCCAGCTTCATTCCATTTTGATCAGAGAAAGTGCTTTGAATAATTTCAACGTTTTAAAATTTATAAAGACCTGTTTTGTGCTCCAGCATATGATGTATCCTGGAGAATTGTTCATGAGCACTATGAAGAATATTGTATTACTTAGGGTTCTCTAGAGAAACAGAATCAACAGGGAACACTTGCAAATATAAAATTTATAAAAGTGTCTCTTGTGACCGCAGGAACACAGAGTCCAAAATCCACAGGGCAGGCTGTGAAGCCGACGACTCCGATGGAGGGTCTGGATGAGCTCCACAGGAGAGGTTCACCAGCCCAAGCAGGAATGGGACCTGTATCCTCTGAGTCCTCCTTAAAAGGCTTCCTGTGATTAGATTTAGCATCACTAATTGTAGAAGACACTCCCCTTTGGCTGATTACAAATGGAATCAGCTTTGGATGCAGCTGACATGATCATGACCTAATCCTATGAAATGTCCTCATTGCAACAGACAGGCCAGTACTTGCCCAATCAGATAAACAGGTACCACAACTTGGCCAAGATGACACATGTCCCTAACCATGACAAATATGTATCCTTGTTTTGGGGTGTGCAATGACCTACATATGGCTGTTAGGTCTAATTCATTTTTCAAGTTGTTTAACTTTTCTGTTTTCTTGTTCCGTCTGGTTGTTCTATCTTGTTCTGTCTGGTTGTTCTTGTTCTGTCTGGTTGTTTCTTGTTATGTCTGGTTGTTCTATCTATAGAGGAGGGTGGTGTATTGAAGTCTCCTACTATTACTGTTGAAATATCTATTGCTCCCTTCAGTTTTGCCAATGCCTGTCTCATGTACTTTGGAGGTCCTTATTGGGAGTACATGCATTTATGATTGTCATATCTTCTTGGTGAACTGTCACTTTAATTAATATATAGTGTCCTTTTTCTCTTATACTGTCTTTACATTTAAAGTCAATTTCGTCCAATATTAGTATAGCTACTCCTGCTTTCTTTTGGTTACAACTTGCTTGGAAAATCTTTTTCCATCCTTTCACTTTCAAATATTTGTATCTTTGTGTCTAAGATGAGTCTCTTGTAAGCAGCACATAGCTGGTTTAAATTTCTTAGTCCAAATTCTGCCAATCTGTTTCTTTTAATGGTAAGTTTAGTCATTAAAATTCATAATTATTACTGAAAAGGCATTTCTTGAATACACCATCTTAACGTTTTAATTTTATTTGTCAGATCTATATATTCTTTTCCCCCTTTTCTTCTTTTTATCCTTTAAGTTACCCTTACTGGTACTCTTCAATTCTTTGCCATCCTCAGAATTCCTTTTCCTATTTTTTTTTTTTTTTTTTTTTTGCAATTGGCGGAACTCCCTTTAGTGTTTCTTGTAGGGCCAGACTCTTGTTGACAAATTCTTTCAGTATTTGTTTGTGTGTGAAAATTTTAATCTCTCCCTCAGGTTTGAAGGACAATTTATCTGGGTATAGAATTCTTGGCTGAAAGTCTTTCTCTTTCAAGACCTTAAATATATCATACTACTGCCTTCTTGTCTCCATGGTGCCCATTCAGTAGTCTGAACTCAGTCTTATGTGGTTTCCTTCAATGTAATATACTGTTTTTCTCTTGCCCCTTTCAGATTTTTTTGCTTGTCTTCAACATTTGAAAGACTGATTAGTATGAGTCTTGGGATAGGCCTATTGGGATTTATTCTGTTTGGAGTTCATTGGGCTTCTTTGACTTGTATATTTACGTCCTTTATAAGGGTTGAGAAATTTTCCCCCATCATATCCTCAACTACTCCTCCTAGCCCTTTATGCCTCTCTTCTCTTTTTGGGATTCCAATAATTGTTTTATTTGCATGGTTTGCTTTGGCTGTCATTTCCATGAGATTCAATTCAAAATTTTCCATCTTTTTTGCCATTTATTGTTTTGAGTATTCAAATCTATTAGCCTGTCCTCTATATCACTTATTGTTTCTTCTGTCTCTTCAAATCTGCTGTTGTATGCCTCTCGCATGTTTTTTATTCTGCCAACAGAGTATTTAATCTCTGTGATATCTGCTATTTTTAAATTTATTCTTTCAAATTTTTTTTATGCTCTTTTGCTGTCTTCTTGATCTCTTTTATGTCATTAGCCATCCCACTTATTTTATTAAGTAAAGTTATACGAACATCTTTGATTAGTTGTTCCAACATCTGAGTCTCCTCCGGGGTTTTACTTTAGTCATTAGGCTGGGGTATATCTGTCTGCATTGTGATATGCTTAGTGATCTTTTGTTGTTTTTGTCACATGTAAATATCTTGATTGATTTACCTTGGGAGTTGATTTTCTCATATTCTAAACCCTTGTGTTTGCAGTGTGGATATGTAGCAGGATGCAGGGTATGCAGCAGGGCACAACAATGCAGTGATGTGTTGCAACACAGTTATAGGGGCAGGTTGGAATTACTATGCTGGTGTTTGTGAACATGGGCACCCAGCAGCCAGGGGGGATATAGCTGTGTGGGTACACAGGTCTGTGGGGCATAGCCCTGGGGTGCGCTGGTCTATGGCATGGGGCCTTTTGTGCACATATGCAAAGCTAAGACAGTGGGTTGGAATAATGTCTTCATGGGTTAGGGGTGTATGTGACCCGGCTGTGCAGGTAAGTGTTTTCTCAGAGCTGAGGTCTGTGCACATGTGCAGGTCTAGGAATGCCACAAAGTGATATTCCCAAAGGTGGAACCATGACTGAGGGCTGTACACTCATGTACAAGTCTAGGAGTGCTAAAACTGATGTTCTTACAGCTGAAGGATGTGATTGAGGACCGGGCACATGCACGGGGTCTATGAATGCCATGAACTAATGTGCAGAGCTCAGTGGGGGTGAGATGAGGCTGTGTGACACTATGGGTGTAGCCTGGGTATGGACGTTGGGGCCCATAGCCTTTATGCACTGGTGACAGCCTGCAGGGAGCAGGAAGGGGAAGGTAGTGCTCAGGAGGGATGCAGGAAAGGTGGGTTGGGTTGCACTTGGGGGTCAGGGTGTGAGGCAGGTACACACACTGGGAGTTTGTGGGATTAGGGTGCTTTTAGCATGGGGAGTGAGGGTGAGAGATGGGATTCAGGTGCCTGTGGTGTGGAGTGAGTTGCAGGTCATGAGGCTGCACTGTTGAGGGTAATGCCTTCAAGGGACATGGTATGGCTTACTTCTTAGTCCCCATCTCCCCATCTGTGCACTCCCATGGGCCCCATGCTTCCACATTAGGCTCCAGTTTTCAACTTCTCTGTTCCTCAGCTTTTGTAACTAGGTCCACCCTATGTGGTGCAGAAGGCTCTCCCCAGTCAGTTGCTGTGGTAATTAGATTCAGTTGTCAACTTTGCCAGGTGAAGGCACCTAGTTCTGTTGCTATGGACATGGGCCAATGGTACGTGAACCTCACCTGTTGCCGATTTACATCTGCAGTCGGCTAGGAGGCGTGCCTGCTGCAATGAAGGACGTTTGACTTAATTGGCTGGTGCTTAAATGAGAGACCGCAACGTAGCACAGCCCAAGCAGCTCAGCTTACCTCATCTCAGCACTCACAGCTCAGCCCAGGCCTTTGGAGATACAGAAAGAAATCACCCCTGGGAAAGTTGTTGGAACCCAAGGGCCTGGAGAGAAG
>PVIY010060943.1:0-11413 GCA_004026745.1 Myrmecophaga tridactyla | reverse complement strand
TTTCATTGAACACTAGCATTTCAATCTACTAAATTTATTTTCATGTTTGTTCCTCCTATTATTTATTTATTTTTAATCCATATGTTTTACTCATCTGTCCATAAGGTAGATAAAAGAAGCATCAGACACAAGGTTTTCACAATCACACAGTCACATTACGAAAGCTGTATCATTACACAATAATCTTCAAGAAACATGACTACTGGAGCACAGCTCTACATTTTCAGGCAGTTCCCTCCAGCCTCTCCATTACACCTTGACTAAACAGGTGATCTCAGCTCAGCATTATCCCACATGAGAGCTTATCCTTCAGGATAACCTCTTGACTCTGTTTGGAATCTCTCAGCCATTGACACTTCGTCTCATTTAGCTTTTCCCCCTTTTGGTCGAGAAGGTTTTCTCAATCCCTTGATGCTGAGTCCCAGCTCATTCTAGGATTTCTGTCCCATGTTGCCACACCCCTGGGAGTCATGTCCCATGTAGAGAGGGAGAGGGCAGTGAGTTTGCTTGTCGTGTTGGCTGAGAGAGAGAGGCCACATCTGAGCAACCAAAGAGTTTCTCTGGGGGTGACTCTTAGGTCTAATTTTAACAAGGCTTAGCCCATCCTTTGCGGGGTTAAGTTTCATATGAACAAACCCCCAGACTGAGGGCTCTGCCTATTGCTTTGGTTGTCCCCACTGCTTGCGAGAATATAAAAAATTCTCCACTGGGGGAAGTTGAGTTTTCCCCCTTTCTCGCCATTCCCCCAAGGAGGCTTTGCAAATACTTTTTTATTCACTGTTCAAATCAATCTGGGATTTATCAGGGCATCACTCTGGACAAACCTACAAAATCTCATATCCTACTGAAGGTCCCATGTACTTATGGTGTTCAATTAAGCTATCCACATAAGTTATATTAGGAAATGCATTAGTCAAAATATAAATTTTGTACCAAACATTTTTTGCTCTAGTCTCACACATAAATTAAAAATTTTAAATATTAATTACTATTTTCAACACCCTGCAGTATTGACATTCCTGTGTTCTTCCTCATACAAAAACATTTTTAAATTTGTACATTTAGTCACTATCATTATACACTCTAGACATGAGGGTGGAGTGTTTTATACATGTCTTTTAAATCCAATTTATAATGTTGCTCCAGTCCTCTATTTCTCATTGATCTTCTGTCTAGTTTTTCCATCCATTTTGAAAGTGGAGTATTAAAGACTCTGTTATTATAGAAATATCTATTTCTCCATCCAGTTCTGTCAATGTTTTCTTCATGTTTTGAAGGCTCTGTTGCTTAGTGTTCATATTCACAATTGCTATATATTCTTGATGTTATTTTCATATATAATATCTTCCTTTGTCATCTTTAAAGGTTTTGACTTGTTTATTTCATCTGATACCAGTGAAGCCAACTTGCTTTTTTTTTTTTTTTTAAATCACTATTTGTATAGAATCACTTTTTCAATCCTTTCATTTTTCAGTCTATTTGTGTCCTTGGACCTAAAGTGGATCTCCTGTCAATGGTATACAGTTGGACTGTGGGATGTTGTTTTTTTCTAATCCACTCTGCCAATCTCTGTCTTTTCACTGGAGAGTTTAATCCGTTTACATTTGAATTAATTGCTGATAAAGAACTTACTTCTGATATTTTACTGTTTATTTTCTATATGTTTTACATCTTAATTTTACCTCAGTTCCTCCAGTACTGCTGTCTGTTGTATTTGTTTTTTGGTAGTGTATCATTTTGATTCATTTTTCATTTTGTTTTTGCTATATTTTTACTTAGTTTTCTTAGTGGTTACCCTGGGAAATACAATTAATTACTTAAAATTATAACAATCTTTTTAATTAACCACCTCAACTTCAATAGTATTTAAAAATACTGCCCCCCTTATGTTGCTGTTGTCACAAATTACATCTTTATATATTGTGTGCCCATTAACTTAGATCTATATGTGTTTTGTGCATTTTTCTTTTAAGTAATATAAAGGAAAAAAGAAGAGTTACAAGTCAAAAATACAGTAATATTGGCTTTTGTATTGACCTATCTACTTACCTTTACTGGTGTGCTTTATTACTTTGTATGGCTTTGGGTTACTGTCATGTCATTTCCTCCTGAAGGACTCCCTTTAGTATGTCTTTTAAAGCAGGTCTACTAGCAGCAAAGTCCCTCAGCTTGTGTTTATCTGGGAATGTCTTACTGTCTCCATGATTTTTTTTTAAACTTTCATTTTTATTTACTTTCAAATTTATGGGACAGTTGTAAAAATAATACAAAACCCATACAGAGAACTCCAATTATTCCCCTACCCAAATACTCAGATCCACCAATTTTTTGTTTGTTTTTTATTTTTTTATTTTTATTTTTTTTAGATCCACCAATTTTTATTTTGTAACATTTGCTGTATTTTTATCTATCTATCTATCTATCTGTCTGTCTACCTATCTATCCATCTACCTCTGTCTAGCTTCTATATATTTGAGAGTAAGTGTATATAGCATGCTTCTGGAACACTTAATATTCCCATGCACATTTCCTAAGAACAAGGGGATTGACTTATGTAACCACCTTAAGTACAATTATTAAGCCTAAGAAATTTAACATTGATATAAAGCTTACAGTTTATATCCCACTTTTTAAAATATGTCCCAATAATGTCATTTTGAGCTTCTTCTCCTCCATTATTAAATCCAGTCCAGGATCATGTATTGCATTTAATTGTCATTGTCTCCTCAGTTTCACTCCTTTTTTTTTTTTTTAGAGCTATTGTAGGTTTACAGAAAAAGCATCCAAAAAGTACACAGTTACCATATATTCCCTTTCACACATTATTTTTCCTTTTAGTGACATTTTGCATCAGTGTGGTAATTTATTACAATTAATGAAGCAATATTATTATTCACTAAAGCCCATGGTTTACCTTAGGGTTCACTATTTGTGTTGTATGGGTCTATGTTTTTTTATGTTTTCTGTTTTTAATTGTGGTAACATTTCTATAACATGAAGTTCCCATTTTAACCTCTTTTAAGTATATAATTCAATGGTGCTAATTACATTTGCAGTATTGTGCTATCATTAACACCATCAACTGTCAAAACTTCCCCATCTCCCCAAACAGAAACCCTGTTATCCATTAAGCACTAACTCATTCCTCCTTTCTCCCACCCCTGGTAACCTGCGCTATACCTTCTGTTTCTATGGATTTTCATATTCTAGCTATTTCATGTAAGTGGATTCAGAAATAACTGTCCTTTTGTGTCTGACATTCACTTAACATGATGTTTTCAAAGGTTCATCCATGTTGGAGAGATGTACCAGATCTTCGTCCCTTTTTAAGGTCAAGTAATATTTCATTGTATATATATACCATATTTTATTTCTCCATTTATCTGCTGAATAGACATTTGGGTTGCTTCCACCTTTTGTTAAATGTGAATAATATTTCTGTGAACATTAGTATGTAAATAACTATTTGAGTCCCTGATTTCAATTCTTGTGGGTATATACCAAGAATTGGGATTGCCAGGTCATATGGTAGTTCCATGTTCAACTTTTCAGGAACCACTAAATTGTCTTCCACATTCCCACCAACACTGTATGAGGGTTCCCATTTCTCCGAATCCTCTCCAACCCTTGTCATTTTCCTTTTTAAAAAAAAATAGTAGTCACTTTAGTGCATTGTGAAATGATACACTGTGGTTTTGATTTGCACTTCTCCAATGGCCAATGATGTCTAGCATCCTTTCATATGCTTATTGGCCATTTGTATATCTCTGAAGAAATGTCTGTTTAAGTCTTTTCCCCATATATATTTTTTGTTTTGTTTTTGGGTGCATGGTCCAGGAATCAAACCCGGGTCTCCTGCATGGAAGGCGAACATTCTACCACTAAACCACCCATGCACCCTCCCCATATTTTAATTGGGCCTTTTGTCTGTTTGTTGTTAAATTGTAGGAGTGCTTTGTATATTCTAGATATCAAACCTTTACCAGAGATATGGTATCCAAATATTTTCACCTATTCTGTAAGTTGTCTTTTCACTCTTTTGATAAAGTCCTTTGATGCACAAAAGTTTTTAAATTTTGATGAATTCCCATTTATTTATCTATTTTTTCTTTTGTTGCTCATGCTTTGGGTGTAAAATCTAAGAAACCACTGCCTAACATAAGGTCCTAAAGATGTTTCCCTATTTTTCCTTTAGAAGTTTTATAGTTTAGGTTCTTATATTTAGGTCTTTGGTCCATTTTGAGTTAATTAATATATACGGTGTGAAGTAGGGCTCCCTCTTTTTTTTCACATTTTTTCAAGCACCATTTGTTGAAGAAATTATTCTTTTCCATTTAGTGGACTTGGCACTTCTGTCAAAAATCAATTGGCCACAGAGAGTCATGTCTAAAGACGTGGCTGCTTCCTGCTTATCCAGCAATGCTAACTCCAAATTCATGAGAAGGCAGCAAGTCATTCTTTTGTACAGAAGGATCTGCAAATAATTCAACTGGTTCCAAATGATTCTGATTGTGAATACCTGAAGGACTGGGCAAAGGAAGAATTCAAAAGAAACAAAAGCATCACTGAAGAAAAGATGGTTGAATGATGATTACTCAAGACAACATGTAGCTCAAGGAGTTAGAAAAAATGCAGGCTTCAGCTAAATCTTAACTGTGGCATTATTCTGAATAATTTTCTAAACTTTCATGTGTTTATTGCGCTTAGGCTCAATGATGGGTATTCCAAACCCAAATCGAACTGTTTGTATATATACAGTACTTTGGCAAATTTATCAGAACATGGAGCATAGCATATCATAAAGCAAGGAAAAGAGCATCAAACAAACTTCTAATATTCTGTCTCTGTGAATGTGCTTATTCCCGATATTTAGTGTACATGGAATCATACAATATCTGTCCATTTGTCTGGCTTATCTCATTTAGCATAGTGTTTTCTAGATTCACTGTTATTGTAGCACCTGTTAAGAACCTCATTCCTTTTTACTACTGAAAAATATTCCATTGTTAGGCATTGTCAATTTTTTTTAAATAAATTCATCTTTAGATGGACCTTTGGTTTTTTCCCACCTTTAGCGATTGTTGAATAATACCACAACAAACACTGGTGTAGAAATATTCTGTTAGGGTTCCTATTTTCAATTCTTCTGGGTATATACTATGGAGTGGAATTGCCAGATCATATGGTAATTTTTTTGTTTAACTTTTTGAGGAACTGCCAAATTTTTTTCACAGTGGCTGCTCTAGTCTGCATTCCTACCAGTAATGCATGAGTGTTCCAATTTCTCTACATCTCAACAATGTTCATTATTTTCTGTTTGCTTTTTAAATTCACATAGTGGATGTGAAATGATATCACTTTGTGGTTTTAATTTTCATATCCCAAATTACTAAAGATGTTGAGCATCTTTACATGTGCTCACTGGTTCTCCTGCACTTTTTTAAAAAAATTATATATGTTAATTGTGTATATATATATATATATGTTATGCATCTATAACATTTCCCATTGTAACCATTTTGGGGGGGGTACAATTCTGTGGTATTAGTTAAATTCACAATGCTGTACTGCCATTACCACCATCCACTATCAAAACTTTTTCATCACAGCAGAAAACAGAAAAAAAGCAGTAATTCCTGATTCCTTTTCCTCTTAGCCCCCTGGTAACCTCTAATCTACCTTTTTGTTTCATGAACTTTCTTATTCTAGGTATTTCATTCAAGTTGAATCATATAGTCTCTGTCCTTTTGTGTCTGGATTATTTCACTAGCATAATGTTTTCAAGGTTCATCCATGTCGTAGCACCTATCAGAACTTCAATCCTTTTGAAAGTTATATAATAGTCTACTATCATATATACATACAACATTTGATTCATCCATTAATCTGTTGATGGACCTTTGGTTGCTTACATCTTTTGGCTAGTGTGAAGAATGCTGCTACAAACACTGGTGTACAAGTATCTGTTTGAGTCTCTGTTTTCAATTCTTTTGGGTATATGCCTAGAAATGGAATTATCAAGCCACATGGTAATTCTATGTTTATCTTTTTGAGAAACCACCAAACTTTTCCACAGAAGCTGTACCATTTTATATTTCTTCCTTTTTTTTTTTAAATATTTAACTTTATTGTGTCACGTAACATATATACAAAGCAAAGAAATAAAAAAGCTTTTCAAAGCACTCTTCGACAAGTAGTTACAGGACAGATCCCACAGTTTGTCATGGGCTACCATATGAGCCTCTCATATTTTCCTTCTAGCTGCTCCAGAATATAGGAGGCTAGAGGGTTCAAATATTTTTTTATCATTACAATCGACTTTTTTTCCTTTTTTTGTGAAAAATAACATATATACAAAAAAGCTATAAATTTCAAAGCACAGCACCACAATTAGTTGTAGAACATATTTCAGGGTTTGACATGGGTTACAATTCCACAATTTTAGGTTTTTACTTCTAGCTTCTCTAAGATACTGGAGACTAAAAGAGATATCAATGTAATGATTTGGCATTCATATTCATTTGTTTAATCCTACCTTCCTTAAGTTTTGAAGGATAGTTTTTCTGGATATAGAATTCTTGGTTGATAGTCTTTTTCTTTCAGTCCTTTGAATATGCATCCCACTGCTTTCTGCCTCCCATGGTTTCTATTGAAAATCATCTATTAGTCTTATTTAAGATCTCTTAATAAGTCACTTTGTTGCTCCTCACAAGAATCTCTCTGTGTATTTGTCTTACTAGTTTGCTTATGATGTATCTAGGTATTTATCTCTCTGTGTTTATCCTACTTGGAGTTTGTTTATATTCTAGGATGTCCAGATTAATGTTTTCCATGAATTTGGGAAGCTTTCAGGTATTATGTCTTCATGTATTCTTTCTGTCTTTTGTCTCTTTCCTCTTCTTCTGGGACTAGATGGTACCCCACAGTTCTCTGTTCATTTATATTCATTCTCTTTTTTCCTTTTGGTTTCAAGTTGGAGAATCTCAAGTGATCTATACTCATCCATTTTTAATTCTGCCAGCTCAAATCTGCTATTGAACTTTGCTGGTGAATTTTCATTTCAGTTGTAGTACTTTTCAAATTCAGAATTTCTGTTTGGCTAAAACAATTCCTCTTTATTCATATCCTCTAGTTGGTGAGAAACCATTCTCATACTTCCCTTTAGTTCTTTAGATATGCTTTCCTTTAGTTTTTAAAACATATTTATAATAGCTGATTTAAAATATTTGTCATGTAAATCCAATGTATGGGCTCCCTCAGGGAGTTTCTGTTGAGCCCTTGCTTTCTTGGGTATGGGCCATACACTCTGTGTTTTTGTATGCCTTATAAATATTTCTGTGGAAAATTAGATATTTTAAATAATATAATGTGGCATACTGGTTTGAAACTGTTTTGTACCCCCAGAAAGGCCATGTTCCTTAATCCTAATCCAATCTTGTGGGTGGATCCATGTTCTTTCAATCCTGATCCTGTATTGTGGGGAGGGACCTCTTGATTAGGTTGTTTCCATGGAGATGTGACATACCCAATTGTGGGTGTGACCTTTTGATTAGATGGAGATGTGACTCCACCCATTCAAGGTGGGCCTTAATTTGTTTACTGGAGTCTTTAAGATAACCCATGGAGAGAGAAAATATTCAGAGCTGACAAAGACACACACATTTGGAGATGAGACAGAAAAGCCCTATTTCTGAGGGCTCACAGAAATAGCCAGAACCTGAACAGAAAAAATCTCTGGCCCCAGAAGATGCTAAGCTAAGAAATGAAACCCAGAGTTTTGCCCTGGAGCAACTAAGTGAGGGCCCACAGATGCTCAGAGAGGAAGCCGCTAGAATCAGAAGCTGGAAGCAATAGAAAAAGGAACAAGGACCAGCAGATGCCAGCCACATGCCTTCCCATGTGACAAACACTGGCCTTTCTTTGGAGTCAAAGCATCTATCTCTGGATGCCTTAGTTTGGACATTTTTATGGCCTTAGAACTGTAAACTTGCAACTTAATATATCCCCTTTATAAAAGCCAATCCATTTCTGGCATATTGCATTCTGGCAGCTTTAGAAAACTAAAGCATGTGGCAACTCGGGAAATCAAACTCTTCCATGGTTTGTTGTTCCTGTTTAGTGACTTTTCCTAAAATAATTCTGTAACTCTGTATTCTCCGTCATGTGTGGCCACTGAAGTTTCTGCTTCAATTAGCTTAATGAGCAGTTAATTGTTGGCCAGAGATTTCCTTAAATGCCTGGAACCAGTACATCTCCCAGACTTTGCCAAGAGACTCTGTGCACTAGGGCATGTGTCCAATATTCTAGAAATGTAAACTTAGCCTTCATTTTCTGCTTGTACAGAGTCTTAAGGTTAGTCAAAGATGAGGGATCTTCTAAGGTTTCCTCAGGTCTTTCCTGGCACCTTCAATGGGATCCCCAAGAGTGCTAATAATTTCTCACAGTTTCACAGTCAACCAGGTCCTTTCATGTGTTATTTTCAGTGGCCACTGAAAATAGGTACTACCATTTTACTAATGTTGCAGCTTAACCACAAAGAGGTTAAGTAACTTTCCCAAATTTTTACAGCTAGTAAGAAGGTAAGAGAGCTAAGCTTTGAACCTAAAAGTATATGATGCCCAAGCCTGCATCCTTTCTCCAGCACAGACCTTCCCCCAGGCTTGCAAACTTGGGCCCCTACAGAAAGCATGCTTAGTGACCCATATGATCTATGGAGGGTACTCAGAGGATCCAGGTTTCTCAACTCTTCTCCTTCCCTGACACCTACTGAATCCTAACTCTGCTATGATGTCCCACAGGTCATGACCAAAGTCTGTAAAACGCCCCTGCCAATATGTTCACAAAAGTGGTGTCAAATGAACTTTGTAATTCCCTTCCTGCACATCACAGACATTGACTGGCGATATTCCACCACCTCCATACCACACTATGCTGATGCTAAATCTTTTCACCACGAAGAAGGAAAATGTTGTTCACCATAAATAAATATAAATAGAGCATATTTAACTTTTTTTGTAAAATAAAACACAGATATGGAACCACACAAATATATAGCTCAACGAGTTATTAGAAGGACAACACTCCTATAAATACTACGTAGGTTGAGAAGTAGAACATGGCCAACTACAAAAAGTCCCTCCATATACCCCTTCCTAATCACAACTCCCTCCCTCCCCCAAACTAACAACTATCCTGATTTTTACTGTAATCACTTCCTTGCATTTCTGTATAAAAACCCATGTATATATCCGTAAGACTAACAGTTTAGTCTTGCCAATTTAAATTTTTCTTTATTAGATATATCTTTTAAGTCTCCCATTTCTTTTTTCCTTTTCTTCCAATTCATCTGTTGAGGTACTTGGATGGTTTGAATTGTAGAATTTCCCAGTGTGGATTCTACTGAGCACACACTAATTGTGCAGCTCACCATGTTCCTCTATATTTCCTGCAAAGAGACAGCTAGGTCCAAGAGCTTGATCAAAATCAGGTTTGATCTCTTTAGCAAGATCATTATGCTCTTTTTCAAGGAAAGTATATAACACCTAACTGTCTCTCTTTTTACGATATTAGCAGCAATCAGTGTTTGATGCCTAGATCCATTAATTCATTAGTGGTTGAAAATGGTGATCTTCTATCAGTTCTTTTTCTTTTACTAACTTGGACGCTTTTATAGAGCTGTTTTCCCTCATCTACTATGCGGTTACTCAGCAAAAGAATTCTTATTAGAAAGGTCAGTAATTCTTGATTCTTTTCCTTAAGATAAAGGATTAGTTCCTTATCACCCTCCAAGGAACCAGCTGGTTGGTTTTTTGTTTTGTTTTATTTTACTTTTGGTATCATTATAAAGTCATGGATTTAAAGACACTTAATGAGTTTCAGTCCATTGTAATCATCGCCTTTCTGAAACTCAGAATGTCCCGTCTTTGGCCAGCAGGAGCTTCTTCAGATTGTCTCCTACGTCCTTTTGAGATGAACCCAGAAGTTATTCGGTAGCTTCCTTGCTCTGTGTATGACAACATATTCCTGGATCATCTTGAGTATTTCCTGCTCTAGACCTGGAATCAGTCTCTAAAAAGTCCTGGTTTCTTTCACCAGAAATGGTAAACACCAAAGTCTGGGCAGTACCGATGCATAATCGCTACTGAACTGGTCAATGTTCTAGGTCTTTCAATGGACAAAGATAAAATACCTCAAGAATTTATACTGATACTTCCAATTCAAATGCAGAACTACAGGGTTTTCGCTTAACTTCTATAGTATATCCTTATCTCCTTTCTCCCATGGGCATTCTGGTTCTCAAGGACACAGAGGATGGTAGAATTAAATTATCCCATAATTACTCATTACAACTCAGAATAACAGTGCTAACAGTATCACCACTCATTTGAAAATGGTTTAAATTTTCTTTTGCATTGGCTCTTCCCATTCTCTCCCACCCAACCTTTTTTTGTGTTGTTTTACAAATATTTATTTTCCTCCAAATTTATTGTTTTCAGCAAAGCTGTGAAAAGTCTTCATTTCCCTTTTCCATTTTTAAATAGTTATATTTCCTTGTTAGAGAATATATTCATTATATGCTATAATCTCTTCCTTTTAACTTACAATTAGTCTTGATTCCACAAAAAGCTATGGTTTTAATGTCACCACCAGTTCTAAGATTGATGTTTCTTTAGTCATTTTTGTTGGCTGAAATTTATTCTTTAGTAGATTCCTCAGGAAAAACTCAATGGGAGCAATATTCTCCATGTTTTTTTTTTTTAACACAGTTTGTCTATGCCCTTCATTCTGGAAAATAAGTTTTGCTGGATCTAAATCCTTGGGTCACATTTTTCTTTCCTGAAGTATCTTAAATGTTACATCACTTTTTATTAGCATAAAGCATTACTTAAGAAAATTTTGATGGTGTAGATGGTGAATTTATATGATTCAAATATTAATTTAACATAGCATGTCTGAATAACCCCTATTTGTTATATGTATTATCATTTTTCAACATGTACTTTAGATTTATTAGCAGTTTGTTAAAGATTTTTTAATCTATATTTATTGAAGTTATCAGTCTTTTTAAAAAAAGTCTGATGGTAATCTAATTTTCTTTCCCTTATAAACTACTTTGCCTACATGCTTACAAGTTTCCTCTACCCCTCTTTTCTTTAAAGTCTAGAAATTTTTTTTTTTTTGTTTTAAAAAAATTTTTATTAGAGAAGTTTTGGATTTACAGAACATTCATGCATAAATACAGGATTCCCATATACCTCCACACCACCAACACTTGCATTGGTGAGGAAAATTTGTTACAATAGATGATAGCACTTTTTCTGTAATTCTATTTTTTAAAACAATAATTACATTTGTTACAATTGAAAGATTATTAAAGTAAATATTATTAACTATTGTCCATAGTTTATCAAGG